>CAIGRP010029696.1:0-41260 GCA_903798385.1 Fraxinus cuspidata | reverse complement strand
TTGTAATGGAGTATTCTTTGTCATTTTGAACCTTTTTGCAAGAATGTTTAAAAGTTTTTAGAGCTTCATATTTGAGACTGAAGAAAAGAACCCAAGTGAATCTAGAGAAATCATCAACAATGACGAAATCATAGTATTTTCCACCTAAACTAGTGATTCTCGATGGTCCAAAAAGATCAATGTAGAGTAATTGAAGTAGTTTTGTAGTAGATGAGTGCAATTTGGGTTTGAATGAACTTATTTTCATAAATCATTATGATTCTCACAAAAATATCAAGACCGTGGTCATTTTTATCCTAAGTTTCCACGGACAACGCCAATTTGTTGACCTGAAAAAGATGATCTTCAAATTGCTCTCACCTAGCTAAGGTTTTCCCATTTGAAGCCAATTGCTATTCTACATGAGAGGAAAAATGGCTATTTAAGAGGAATGCATTTTGATTCCAGTATTTAGATAAATGGCTCTTTTTAGTTAGTGGCATGTGGCAGCCATTTATTGATTGATTCCTAATTGATTCTATTATTAGTTCACATTTTGTTTGCTAGCGTACACGTCCTTGTTTCATTGATTATGAAGTCATACTTTATACCTCTGTTAACATGTGCTTTGATAATAATTTTTCTGATGCAGAATAATTTGATGGAATCAATTTGCTACTTTTAGTTGCTCGTTCTTTGCATTTCTGAATATTCATTTTAGCTTCCTAAGGTTCGCATGTGATAATATGATTCACATATCTAGGGAACGAGTTTGCCAATATTCCTTTGAATGTTTTGTTATTCAACAATTATTATTATTATTATTATTATTATTATTATTATTATTATTATTGTTGTTGTTGTTGTTGTTGTTGTTGTTATGATTATTATTTTGGTTTATAAGAAACGTGCTTTTATTTCTAATTAAAATAGTGTCTTGGCCCCAACAAAGACACCAAACTATAGTAGAAGCCATTTATAAGAGATTAACCAAGATGCATTAAGCTAAATTGCAATACATGCGGATACTCGAAGCTTGGTAGGTGTAGGAGATACTTTGAATAAATCATTTTGCTAGATGGCATCTAAATGGAGGATGTTGTTAGCATATCTAATTGATCAATTCAGAAGTGTTTGCTTAATATATATTAAAGTGTAGAACATATTTGTTTTCTCAATAGATTTTGATACTTCGTGTAACGATAATGGATGCAGTTATTGACGCAACGACTTCATTTGGGTTCTCAAAAGTTGTTTTTAGTTAACAAGAAGTAAGTTTTATTATTATAATGTATTGTTTACGTGACCGTAATAAATTTAGTTTTTATATGGTAAATTTCAATTCGTTATATATAATGAATAAATACTTATCATAACATATTTTTATTTGTTTTATATGTCATTAAAATGAGAAGGACTTCAATATATACGATTCTATGCAAACTTTACAACTGACAAAGTATGAATAAAACAAATGTTAAATTTATCAGTATTCAACTCTTGGTACGAGTTTTATAATTATAGTTTTTTAGATTGATATTGTGGGTATTTCATAGTCGAGATTCATTATATAATTAGGCTTGTATAGTTGTGAAGGAAATTCATTTGGTTCTTGTTATAAACATTCTGAGCGTGGTCGGGACACAAGCCTCGTATACACTTTGGATGTGAGCATAGTAGAAAATATAGAAAATGTATAAATCATTCTGATCATGAACCAAAATGAAAGAGGTCTATTGGAACATATAAATGTGAGTGTCCATTTGATCTAAGCGGTGAAAAGTTGTCGAATGAGGACGATTGGATGTTAAAGGACTATATAATCACCCAGCGTTAAACATTTGGATGGACATCCTTATTTGACAAGATTAACTAGTGAAGAGGAGAAGATTTTAATAAATATATCAAAAACGCTTGGTAAAACCTAGGAACATATTGATGTAAAATAATGTTAGCACGGTGAGAACTATTTACAATGTACGTTCAAGATATAGATTGATTGAGAAGGCAAGAAAAACACATGGAATAGTTAATTAGCAAGTTAAAAGAATACAATTATTTCAAGTGGCATAAGTCTCATGAAAAAATAGATGAAGTTGGAGACCTTTTCTTTGCACATCCGACATTTGTAGATTTGTTACATGCCTTTTCACCTATGCTTATAATGGACTGTACTCAAAAAACTTTGAGATTGTTGGGGTCACTTCGACCCAAATAACTTTTTATGTTGCTTTCATGTTTATGGAAGCTGAACGAAAAGTAAATCATACTTGGGCATTCGGAAAGTTGAATACATTAATGAATCATGATGTCTTGCCACATACCATTCTCATGGATAGGGAATTGGCTATTATTTAGAAAGTTGAAAATATTTTTCTTCATGCCAAAAATCTACAATGCACATGGAACATATCAAAAAATGTATCATACGATACAATGAAGTTTTTTTTTTAGCAAAAAGATGTATGGAATATTTTTTGTGGGAGTTGGAGCAAACTTTTTGAGTCTGCTACAGAGGAGATAAATGAACAATTGGTCAAAACCATATCTTTTCAATTTGAACAATTTCCTAAGGCATTGGATTATGTTCAAGGATCTTGGTTGGGAAAATATAAAGAAAAATTCGTTGTTGCTTGGATAAACAAAACTATGCACTTTGATAATGTCACGATGAACACGTAACTTGTATAATACTTATAATTAATTATATTTTTAACATTTTTTTGTTTTTACATTAGGAATTTTTTTTATCTACTTATCTCATTAAATAAATTACTCGAATAAAATGTATCCATATTGTTCACAGGATTGAAAGTGCACATTCGAAGTTGAAGAAACACCTTGGACATCACAAGGTGATTTTGCAACTTCATGGAAAGTCATGTATCACCTTGTAGAATTGTAATTCAATGAGATTAAAAATTCATTTGAGCAAAACATGAATTTGGTTCAACAAAACTTCCAACATAGCCTTTTCAAAAAGTTGCATGGTTTCGTGTCCAATAATGTTTGAGAGTTCTTTGTGTTCTTTCTGTTTAGACCTTTTGTAATCTTACTTTTGACTTGTGCATTGAGGATGTGCTAGTGAATTTGAGCACAATTCTTAAAGGATGCTCAACGAGGAATTAATTGTTTGAATTGGTCACTAAACTTCTTTGGCTTAGGCCAAAAGTTTTTGTGGTCTTCATTATTTTATCGTTGAATCATGAGTTCTTGGTGCTGGTTGAATCCAATACTGGGACCAACAACTATAATTTTAGTTTTATGAGGTACATTGATACTCTTTTAGTCTTGAATCAGTCACTTTATTGATGGCCACCAATGAATTCTTAGCTAGAATGCTGTATTTTCTTCCATAGTCTATACAGTTGTCAATGTTGATTAAATATTAAGTTAATTTTAGTTTAACATACATCTAATATTCCTTTTTCCTTTTTCTCCCTGTTGATTTATCAATGTGGTATCACTGTATTCTGAATGACTAGGAATCAATTTGTGTCAGAAGTGTCATTGTTGTTGTATAAGATAGATAAAACAGGCGAGAAGTGGGAACCTTACAGCCAAATTTAAGCAGGTGATAAGGTTATCAGTCATGAATCAAACTACAATCAATACAATATGGGTTTGGATAATGTTATGGTCTATACTGAAGAAGATTTCAAGACAAATATGTTGAGAGATATAAATACGTTGCTCGAGCTCTAGGCTGCGACAAGTAAGTAGTGTTGAGCAGTCGTTAGTATTTTCATTATAACTTTTTCTTCCGATATCCAATTAAGGTGATTTAAAATGAGTTAAAAAGCTAGGTTAAAGGGCTACAATTCCTAAAATTTCAAAGTCAAAAAGTCCAAAACTACCCAAACATAAACTTCCTAAAATTATTTTCAATACTTTGTCAACATGTTTCCTGAAACACATGAAAATCATAATACCACGTGAAAAATAAGAGAAGACTATCAAAACCAAAATCATAAAACACATAATAAAACACGTATAATATTGAAACATGCAACATCATGTGAATTAAAAATTTAGAAATAAACCATAAAATTTATATCAATGTGGACAAAATACAATACTATATCAATAATAAAATTCCTGCAAATATATCAAATGACTCCTTCTAAGCCATCTATCAATCAAAAAATTTAAAATTCTCTCCCTAACTCATATCAACTCCCTGAAAATAAATGTACATCTCTCTCCCTTTTTGTCACGAATAACAAAGGAAAGACAAGTAATAATAATTTAAAATATAGTGAGGAATGAAAAAAACTATGCACGTCTATAATGATACAAAAATTATGTGTAAAAATATGTGATAGAAGAATAAAAATTCTCCAAATTCGAGACCAATCTTTTTTTTCATAGATTTTCAACTTTATCACTTGTCCAGTTATTTGTTTACTTATACATGCATATTTCATAAATAAGTAAAATTTTTCCACATGAATTATTTTAAATCTAGATGGAGTATATTGTATAAATCATTCATGTGTGAAAAGTGTCATAAAACATATGTAAGCAAGTCTTAAAAACTTAAATCAATGAGAAAATGCATGCAAAGAATCACTTGTGAATGAAAACATTTTTCAAAATATGAATTCAAATTCAGTATTACTAGAACCTTATAAATTAAAGAGCTTATATTTAATTGTATAAATTTTTATTTATTCCCCTATTTCTGAGCACATATATATGTATATTTTTATTTTGATTTTCACATCTTATGTGCAGATTCTTATTCATTAAGCTCCTGCAACGAGCTTTAGGCTGATAGCTCCAAAGTCAGATGACTTATAGGCACCAAGTATTAAGATACTCTGCAAGCTTAATCACTTTAATTATATAGGCTAGAAGAAAAGTATAAAATTGTCTTACAACATTTTATATAATTAAAAAGACTTCTTTGAAACTAAATAGTAATCTTTCTTTTAAGGAGAATAAACAAAATTTTATGTCAACTAATTTAAAAGGTTATTTCATATTTGAAGTCAATTCACTACGCAAATAACCGTCATCCCAAATCTCAAATATGCGGTCAAAACCCACTTAAAAGAGTCTAATGTGTGAAGTGCATAAAATACATGCAATAACTTATATCAAACAAGTTCTAAACAAATTAGTGAAAATTTAATTTACCATTTATGAACTTTACTAGTACTTAATCAAAAAATAACATATCCAAAAATATTAATTATCAAAAACCTTTTTATTTTTCATTTTTTTAATAATAAAGGAAAAATACACAAAAAAATAAATTAATTAAATTTGTGAGTTCACTCTTCTTGACCCAAATCTTCTTAGAAAAAGATGTAATCTGAGTCATTTGAGTCATCAATTTATTCAAGTTAATCACTTGGTCAGTCAATAAACTAATATGAGTAGTTAAATGTTGATTGTTGTTTTTAATCAATGACTTACGACACTTAGGTGTAATGTGACCTAAAACACCACAATTATAATATGTGGAAATGAATTTAGGAGTAATCCTAAGTTTCAAATTTTGAATTTTAGGTGGGGAAAACCTATTTTGAACAATTGATCTAGGCCTTTGGACTCCTTCACTTTTAGTCTTGTTCCTACTTAAGAGTTGACGACATTTAGGTCTTATGTGTCCTAATTTACCACAATGGTGACACGTGGGTATAAATTTAGACTTGATCGAGACAGGTATACCTTCTTTTTAGAAGAGGAAGCTGTATAAGAATTTATCTCTTTAAATGATATACCTCCTCTATTCCCAACTGATTTTTGCAATTCTAATATGTTTTCAGGCTTATTAGAACCACTAACAAAAGATTGAAGTTGGGCATTAGATTTCTCAAGATCGCTCGTAAGAGATTTAACCTTAACATCTAAGGACTCTTTCACAACCTTTAACTCATTCAAACTTCTAGTGGATTCCTCAAGTTTGACTACAAGACTCTTGTTTTCTAACTCAAGATTATTCAGTTTATAAAGGCATAGAAATTCACATTTTTGAACTTGTGACTCTCTTCAAACAACTGGTCATAAGCCTCTCAAATATCTATATCTCACTCAGATCCCAAATCAGAAAGTGGTGACTTATCTAGACAAAATTCAAGGTCAAAGATCACTATTAGTCTTTGATACCACTTAAAAGTTCAAATTTACTAAACATTTAGACCCAACGTTCAGAATTATATAATTAAAAGCAACAAGTCACTTTTTAATCGTTTCTAAATGATTAGTGAATCAAGTTGAATTACCCTATAGTTGGATTGCCACAATCAATAATTAAAACAATAAAGAACATCAAAGATGATCACTGAGAAATCACTATTGGGTAAAAACTCCAACACTATGTCAGTCAGTAATTTACTATAAATCGAAGTAAACTTATAGTACGGTCCAGACTTATTTACCCCGTAAAACGTCTGACATCAATTCCTGTAGTCTTGCTTGATCCTATTGGAGCTGTGCTCCTTGAAAACAAATCCCGACTCCTAGTTTATACCTTAGCCTTTGTGGACTGTGTACTCCTAATGCTACACCTTGACTCCCACTACTTCAACTTAATCCTCCTGAATTTGTACTTCTGCAACAGCTCCCAATCCCTAGTATCAATTTATTTGTAGTGGATTAAATGAAGAACTCCTCGTTCTTCGGGTTGTTGTTTATCAAATGATCTTTATGCGTTTTGATTTATGATTTAATGTGAAACAATATGGCTTGATCAAGAAATCAAAGTTTGGATGAATTTATGGATTAAATTATATAGTGGTTGAATCTTAGAATCAATGAATGCGTTTTGGATCTTCGAAGGAATGATCTTTATGGAAAAATATGATTCAACATCCTTTTAGACGTCTCATATGGTGTATATTTATAATGGGTAGTGTTTGGAATGAAAATGAACTTAAAATCAGCTTGAAAATCGAATATTACTATTTTTCGGATAACCACGTTACTCGAGCTCTAAGCCAGTGAAAGGCAAAGCAGATAATTTGGACATGATTTTGACTAAGAAAATTGCTAGTTACAAATTTAGAAATTGCCAATTATAATATAAACTTAACAAAGTTTAATAGAAGTTCTATTGAAATATCTCCATTCGTGGATCTTGGCCATGTATACACTTTGATTCCAAGTTTTGGTGGTATGATTAGCACGAAGTAGATACTTCTCTATATGCTGCTTTTTATCTTTGTTGCAGGACATTGATTCAATGTTCTATTTCTTCCGAATGATGCTCAAACTCAGCAACGAGTAGAAAATTGGGGCGACGACATCAGATTGATCCTTTGACGTTATAAGGAGTTTCCCAGGACAGAAACGACATTGTCAATCAAAGTTCGCTTTTTCTATATGTTACTGGACAGAAAATCCCATTCAATGCACATTGGGGGGAGGTAATCATATCCCTATTTGAACAACATGGAAGTTTTGGCTCGCTTCAATATTTCAAAGTAGTGTCTACAAGTCTACAATTCTTGCTTCAAATCCTTTCGAGATGAACCTGTATTAGCTGCAGTGAAGCCATTTCAGAATATCATCCCATATCTGTTACGCCAATGACAACGTGTTAAAGTTTGACTACCCCGAATAACCTTTGTCTTGTAGGATCTTCAAAGACGTTCCATAGCGAACAAACCTGTTTACGTTTCACTTGTTTTGAACTTATTCGAACCAAAGTATCATGTAGATAGTCAGGGCAGCGAAAGGAGAACTGAGATTTATGGTTAAATGCTAGGTTTGATTCATGGGCCCCATTGATCCTACGTAGCATTTAATTGGACCTATTATTTATGCTTTTATGTACCCTGATGCCAAAACACCATTGATATCACACAGCATTATTCATATTTTTATGGGTAGTCCTATATCGCTTGATGGAAACACCCATTAGTAAAAAAAAAAAAAAAAAATTATGATGAATAAAATAATATACAACTTTTTTAGAACCAATAAAACTAAAAATAAAAATTTACACCGAAAAATATTAAATTATTAAAAACCTTATGTTGGACAGAAACTTTTTTACCTGCATTCGTACCGTTTCTCTTAACCTCTTCCTTGTTCTCGTGTCTTCTTGCAAGTGTTGTGAAAGTTGATTGTGCATTGCTCAAATTCTTGAAAAACCACTACGGAACGCGTGCGCATTTAAGCAAGGCTTCCATTGGGTCGTTTTTGGCATTTTTTGTAACTGCATTATCCGACTCAACAATGTTTGAAGTCATTGTTGAGAATCTCTTTATAGTAATATATGCCCTCGACCATTTATCATACCTTATTATTCTGCACCCATAACATAGGACATTCTAGATAATTAGCAACATTAATGTAAAATATAATTATTTTACATTACCAGACACTTTCATTTTTGCGGTTTTATAGCATCGAGAATATCCATATTGTTTTAGAAATATGTTTTATGTAAGCTCTAGCAGCTGCATTGAATGGTTTTCTAATCCCCTTACCCCTTTTCCCAAATTACATTCTCAAGTTTTTAATAGATGGTAAGTACAAAGAACTTGCATTGCCGTTGAATGCACCTTTTCTGCAGCATACTCAACACTTGGATGTCTATCGGAAATGATGCACAATCCATCACGTTCACAAAATGCCTCTTTCAACCTTCACATGAACCACTCTCATGAATTATTGTTCTCTGAATCTCCCACACCAGACTCAAGTACGAAAATGAAGTTGTTAGCGTCGTCTGTGCCTGAAGTGAATTGAGTTCCCCTGTAACTACATTTTATTAATGTTTCATTGACAACCATTACAAGTTTGCAATGTTTCCAACCCTGTATTGATGCTCCCAATGCCACGAAGCTGTACAAGGACTTGTTACTCTCATCTATCAACATCCCGTAATGGAACCTGGATTAGCCTCTTTTAACATTGGCGTGTCTTTCCGTATGATAGTTCTGGGTCTTCCCTTATTGTCTCCAAGATTTGATGCCTGGCTCTCCTTGCTTTTCATAAGTTAAAGCCCCTTACATGTTCTTCAATTCATATTATGCAATGTCACCCCGTGTATGTATAGTTCTCGCTGGAGAAACTTATAATTGATACAACTAGAAGTGACTGAGTAAGTTGCTTGACTGTGATCTCCTAGTAATATCTCCGTTGAGCACTTGTGACTATGTTTTATCTATATTATCTTGAACATTGTCGTCAAGCCAATTTTGGCAGCTCTATACCTCCATTTACAATTTTTATCTTGGTATTTCAGCACATACAGGCACTCTTGTCCGACTTATAACCATTGTATTGAAATCTATTACTCACAGCATATAACGAAACACTTGTCACCAACATCTTCTCTCTGAAAATTTTCTTTGAAAACATTTCGATGCCAGGATTTAAGATAACTTTTTATTCTGTTTCACTAAACATTCCATCAGGACATGGTATGTTTTAACAAATCTCTCTAGCTATATTGTCAATCGTTGGTAGCATTTTAGTTGATGAATGATCTTAATCACCAGCAGCAGGAACACGTATCTGTATTGTGTTACTAAAACCATTGTTACTATAATGTAGGCGCAGCAATATCTGGTATTAGTGTGCTGCGAACTCAACCTAATCAATACATATTGGGAACTCATTTCTTTCATTTTCTTTCAAATTTAAGTTGAAAGCTGCAGAATAGTCATCATTAATCCTTATCGGTTGGCAGGGAAGAACATTTTTTTTGTACAGAATCTATTAACTGAATTTTCTCCCCTTTTAGAATAAATGGTAGGATCCTTGTGTACAGAAAAAGTATTCAATGAAAATGCAGAGATAATTCCTCTCTCAATTTGGCTATTGTTCTGCAGTTGTGTTTTCTGTGTTGTCCCATTGCCAATCTTTTCTTTTACTTTTTGTTACAGATACCAGAGCGCCATGGTTGATTCTGCTATCACAAATGTTAATAAAAACCCAAATTGTCCTCATCCTCCTTCAACTCCAAACACAAAAACTCTTGACCCATCTCAACCAAGTAGCCCATATTTTATCGACTCCAATAGTAGTTTTGGAGCTCTGCTTGTTAACCAAATGCTTGATTCAAGCAATTACTTTTCTTGGACAATCTCAATGTGGAGAGCTCTTAGTATAAAAAACAAGTTAAGGTTTGTCAACAGGAGAATCCACGAGCCACCTGAGGTTGATGGTCCATTGATGGACAATTAGCTTCGTTGCAATGACATCGTCATCACGAGGTTGTAGAATACCATGTCCGTCGATATCAAGAGTAGTACCCTTTATGAAGAGATTGCTCATCAACTGTGGTAGGAGCTTGAACGGCTACTTGCCCAACAAAATGCTCCCATGATCTATGAAGTGAATGTATTGCTATTGATGCAAAACCAAGACGACACAGTAAGTGTATACTATCTAATTGTAAATATAAAAGATTAAAGATAGTGGATAAGGGATTGGGTAATGAAATTATTTATGGGTTTAAATGACACCTACAAAGCTCTCAAGGCTTAGATTCTTCTAATCACGCCTTTTCCGAGTCTTCATTGTTAGGAAATATTTAGACCCAAATATACCAAATTAAAACAATCAATAATAAAAAGCAACAAGTCACTATTTATTGGTTCTAAATGATTAAAGTTATTAATCCAATTAAATCCTAAATTTAAATAATCACACAAACGTATGGATCAAAAGCAATAAAGTAAATAACATCAGATGTGATCACGGAAGAAAATCCCTTCTCAAGATCAAAAACTTATGGGCAAACTTGCCAATAAAATCCACTAGAAGAGTTGATTTACGATTAGTTCAGACATCGCTAAACCTTAACTGACTCTAGCCACCTAACTTATAAATCACTAAGAAACTCTTTTGATTGTGCGACTCGTACTTTCCAACAACTCCAGACTACTTTTCTCTCTTCGTGGATCACTAAGAACGAATTCATTCCAGAGCAATGAAATTCCAAGCGCATCTTCTCCAAACTTTAGAACTCTGAAGGCTTATAGGTGAAGATAAGGATTTTTGGTGTTTGATCTAATGATTTTTTTGAGTTTTGATCTATGGTTGAGGCAAGAGAATATTGGAATATGGATTTGATCTACAAAGGATGTCCTCTTGACTAAAATTAAGGCTCAACTAATAATGAAATAATGTTTAGGATGAATTTATGAATCAATAATCAAGTAGTTGAATCTAGAGATCTTCGACACACTTTTGGGACAGACTATGGTTTGAGTATTTACAATATGAAGAGTTTGATATTGTTTGGGGTTGTAAAAAGACTAAAAATTGCGAAATGAGATTTCACCTCGTAACACGGTTGCTTGAGCGCCATTGGGGCGCCTACCGATAAGCACATATATATAATTTTTCCTCATTTTTTTCGTACGTTATGTGCAGATTTATCTTCATTAACCATATTTAATGACCCTTATAACAAACTTTAGGCCGATAACTCTAAAGTCAAAGGACTATAGAGCACTAGATTTTAAGATACCGAGGAGGCTTAATTGCTTTAGTAAAAAAGGCTATGAAGAAAGTATATGATTTCTCACAATAATTCAACTCTTTTAAAACACAATATTATTTTTCTTTTATGAGGAATATACAAGATCTTCAGTCAACTAGTTAAATGTCATTTCATATTCAAAATCAACCCACAAGAGTTTAATGTGTGCAATGCAGATTATACATGCAATAATATATATCAAATACTCCAAACAAAGTTAATGAAAACTTTATTCATTATTAATCAATTTTACTAGTACTTGATCACAAAATAACATGTCCAATGACTTTATAATCATTAAAAATTATTTTCCTTTTTTCCATGTTTTTATATTTTATTTTTCCATTTAAAAAAAGGATAATGCCAAAAAAAAAAATAGAATGCATACATGAATATATAAATATCAAAATAATATAGATGCATGTACCTAAATACCTAATCCATGAGGCATAGACACTCTTACTATGAAGAGAAACGCGAGCAACACCGAAATCAAAATCACCACTTTGACCTGTGACCTTTTGACTAAGATCATAGAGATGTAAACTTAATCAATTGAGTCATCAGTTTAGTCAAGTGACTTATTTGATTAGTTAAGGATCTAATATGAGTAGTTGGATCTTATTTGTTGTTTCTAACCAAGGGCTTACGTCACTTAAGTCTAATGTGACCTAACCTACCACAATTGTGACAACTGGGAATGAATTTAGGCGTAATCATAGGTTTAAAATTGTGAATCTGAAGTGGAGGAAACCTATGTTGTACACATGAATTCGATCATCGAGCACCTACATTCTTTGTCTTGTTCCTACTAAAGAGCTCGCGACGCTACGGCCTTATGTGTCTTAACTTACCATAATGGTAACACGTGAGGATGAACCTTGAAGCAACTCTAGGTTTCAAATTTTGAACTTTAGGCTTATGGATGTTGGTACAAACTTATTTTTAGGAGAGGAAGCAGCATGAGAATTTATTTTATTAAAGCCTAGACCTCCTCTATTCCCAGCTAGTTTTTGCAATTCTAATGTGTTGTCAAACTTCTTAGATTTTCATTAACTAAATGGAGCAAAAATGAATATAAGTCAATCCGATCTGATAACAACCTAATCCGATTTTTTATAATAATATTATCCGATCCAATAACAACTTAATCCGATTTTTGTAATAATATTATCAAATCCGATAACAACCTGATTCGATAACAATCTAAGTGTGCTTTTTTATTATTTTTTTAACTTTTTTTAGTTGCTCATTGATTGGAAAATACACAGACATACAAAGAGATCTTTGAAAAATGAAACAGATCTTTCAAAATCCACTATGTTAAACTCAAGCATAAAAAAAAAAAAAGACTTTCAAGATTCAAAACAAAATCCTCAAAAATTCCTCTCCTCTAATCCAATACCCATTTTTGTGCTTCCTAGAGTTTCACTTTTTTTTTTACTTTTCACCCATTTCCATCTCATTTACAGTAAGCCAGTAACAATCACTTCTCTTGCCACTTTTTCCTGGTGATTTTAGTGGTTTTGTGTTTTTTCAGCTTTGCTTCATGCTTCTTATCGGGTTCATTTTTTTTTTTATTGATAATTTGATTGTTAGATAAGTACTGCAATTACACGTGACATAATTTATTCATCATTTCTTTGCAATTAGAAAGTCGTTGATTTGGTGGTGTATTTGACTGAAAATTAAAAAAATTGTAGCGTACATCATTTCTTGTTCAAACATGTTATTGGGGATTTATGCTTACAGTGAACTAAAATTAAAAAGAGTTTCGTTGTGTATTTGCTTATTTTTCATAATTTCTTAGTTTTTTAAATCAGATTCTATGATTATTTAATTATGTTATTATTAACTATTTCAATTTTAACTACTTGTGATATTATAAAATTCACAACACTTTCTAAATTTCTAAATTATTTCGTTAGATATAATTTTTTTTGCTAGCTTCCTTGATAAATTTTTTTCCTTTTTTTTTTTTGTTATTAACTGCCATGATAAATCAAAAAAGTCATAAATATGCATTTTCCATGTTTTGCCATATTTGCAAACTAAATATTCCTATACAATGTAAGTCTAAATCGTTAATTCTTTTTAATTATATGTGATCACTCCTTTTTGACAAAACAAGTATTTCAATTTAAGAAGTGCTAACTGCTATGTTGTCAATTGGTGCTCGTCAATGGTCTATGTAACAGTCAGATTATATACGATGAAGTTATGATATATTTTCATTTATTGGACTATGAAGCAATGTCATTTAGACTTTTAATATGGACATGCAAATAACATCATTCTTCCATTTTTTCTTTATATAATCTCTAACTCTTTTACTACATCTATATACCAATTATTCATTACTGAATGAGAATGACAGATTTTCTCAAATCTTCAATTAGTATCTTCTTGCATTCTTGCCCAATTTTCTCATTTCAATATTGATTTTAGGACTTTTCGGATATGTACAACGGCCAACAAGGCTGGCTTTGAAGCGGAGACAAAAGATGATGCTTGGAATGCTATACAAGTTGAAGATTCACCTCCACATTCTCCTAAGAGATGGAAATTGACATTCAAGATATGGGATGATTTTGTAAAATTTAAAGGGCCAAAAGAAAATTAGATCGCACAGTGCAAGCATTATCATAATGGAGTGTGGTAAAGGAACTGGCCACTTAAAGATTCACTTGAAAAGGTGTAATGGGAAAGGTCGTAGGGACATTGGTCAACAAATGATATCCACTTCCAAAAGTTCCTCAAAAGCTGCTGCCATAGTTAAAAATCATAGGTTTGACCAATTGAAAAGTAGGATAGATTTTGCTAAGATGGTTATCATGCATAATCATCCTTTTAATATGGTTGAACATGAATATTTTGAGATCTTTTGTAATGGTTTGTAACCAATGTTTAAGCTTGTGTCAAGAAATACATAGAGGTCTAATGTATTTAAAGTTTACAAAAGTGTGTAGAGTGTGTGACTAATCTTGTAGTTGTAATATGACTATCTTTGTTTATAAATTGTGACCTTATTTGTAGATCTGTGTATGAGTCTGTAATTTTTTTATTGCGTCATGTTTACTATAGTATTATATGTATGTTGTGACATGAATGCATGCACGAGTATCCAATATTGATGTATGTTAGTTACTGTTGACATCGAAAATGGTTAGAACTAAATTCAAGCCAACTTCTAATGTAAAATAAGGATTTTTATTGATAATTGCTTATGAATTACAAGTTTTTTTCCTCAAAGGACTCCCCTCCCTTCTAAAGTTCTTGGGCCCCTTTTCTGGGAAAAAATGGACCTGAATCTTTCTCATTCATGTCTTGTCAACAACAGTGTCAAGCTGGGAATTTGTGCCAATGACTTTAGCCTTGATTGGTTGTTGTCAAATTGACATACAGTACAGAACTGAGAAAGTACGTCAATGGCATATCCCTATTGGTTATTGAGGTCAACTCAAGCAGGCAATTATGAAACCGACCTTAAATGGGGTCCCCAGTAATTAATGAATTGATTAGAGAATAAACCTATAATATATGATTGGTGGGCGCTGATGTAATTCCTTTTGAATGTCATTAATTAATTTGAATATTTCGTCAATATGTAAGGATCTACAATCATTATGTCCCCTCAAACTACGAAAGTCATAAGTACGAAACGACCTTATAGGTCCGACCTCAATTTATCATGAGTCAAGTGCATATAATAAACGGTCTTAATTAAGTTGTCAGGTTGGATGTCAACAATTACTTTTATCATCTATTGCAGGAATATAAGTATATTATACCGGAAGCTTTATGGTTTCCCGATAAAATTACTACAAATGTAACAAAAAATGTGTTGTCCAATTTTACATCAAAGTTCAATGATGAACAAAAAGAAATACTGGCTGATACATGTTTCTCCTATCATATGAATTGTCATGAAATAGTTCGTCAACATCAAATAATGCATTATTTTCTATTGAGGGAGGTGAAGCAACCGAATAAGAATGAGATGTAGTTCAAGGTTGCTAGTAGGTATATGCATTTTTTTCATGTTTGAGTTTTGTCTAGTTACAGGACTTAGATACCAAGGTTAGGACTTAAGAAAAATCTTGAAAATGTATGATTAAGGAAAAATATTTTGGACATTTGAACTTCACAAACGAAGATGTTAGAGACATATTCATTGGTCTAACTAATGAAGATGATTATGATGTGGTGAGGATTGTGATACTTTATTTGATAAAATCCTACCTGTGACCTCATACAAGAAGGTGGTTGAAAGTTGTTTGTTTGTCCTTGTCCAAGATTTTGATATTATGGAGATGTTCTCGTAGAGATAAGATTTGTTTGAGCTGTCCATAAACTCCTTGAAGGACGGATTGAGTAATACAAATCCTCACTATAGACTCAAAGTTAGGATGTATGATTGTATTCCAGGGCTAGATGGGACTGTTACTTCTAAGATGCAGATAAGGTGCCCTAGTATCCTAAAATAGAGGTCACATAAGCAGTCAATTGGAGCTCAACTTGAAGAGGAGGTCTTCTTTGCACCTTATGTAAGTGTTCATTACATTTATGTACTATATAAATAAGTCATAGCTCACATGTTCCACAGTTCATATATGACATACAAATAAGTCATAGTCATAATTCACATTATGTAGTCAAAGGTCACATTATGGAGTCACAGTTAAGATTCATAGGTCCTTGAGTAACTCACAATTCACGGGCTAAAAATTTAGCTGATAAGTGTTTTTATTTTGTAACAGCTCGAAGTAAATGATATCAATCCGTCTGAGTTGGAGATGTTGATGCCATATATGGATGATGTTCCGTAACCAGACCACAACAACCATCTCTATCGCATTGTAGTGGAAGTCCAAATGTGCAACCACCAATCCACAAGTCCAAAACAAGCATTATAAAGATTATCGATGTAAGTTTGGGATATTCAAGTGACATCGAGGATGACGATGACGATAATTTTGTTGACCCGCCTCCGAGGAGATAAAGGACATCATTTTTTGTCCATTCTTCCATAGAACCTTCGATAGAGTCACAACTACGCACGTTGATTCTCCGATGGACGAGGGACTATCAGCTGATATGTCTCTCTCTCTCATGCAACATAGACACCTGGATCTGATGTAAGTTATTTTTAATTTTAATGTAGTTTTATATGGTGAAATATAAAAAATACTCAATTCTGCTTTTGACTCGAGTTTATGTTTCACATTTCAATCTGCACGCTCATTCTAGATCAGATTTCTCTAACAAATCTGCATTCTAATACTAGTGACATGTCATTTTTGTTGAAATCACAAATTGATGTACCTTGGTCACATATCATAATGCATAGGTCACGTGTCATTGATACAGGTCATACATCAACATGCCTTATTCACAGGTCACAGTTTACAAATCATATGTCACGGGTTACAAGTCACAATCAAATGGGCATGGGTTACATATCAGTTATTTATGTCAACATCTTACATTCTCCATGTCACTTATGTATATCACATTTCATAGGTGTTGGAAAATTTGAAAAAAAAAAAAATTTAGTAAACTACAGTCGAAAAATAAGAAGTTATCTATAAAAATCAATGATGTCAAGTCATAGATAACATTAATCAAGGCAGAAAGGAACCACAATATGAATATTACTGTCTATATGCAAGGAAAAATCAAGTTAGACTTGCTGGAGATGAAGTAGGACTTGAACTTTCTGTCAGAAATTGTGACCGCAATGATATCAAGCTCAATGGAACAACTATTGAAAAAATTCAGTGAGAGAAGTGATTTGCGTTGCACTGGAGCTACAAACCTTTAGGAAGAAGTAATTAGATGCTCTTACCAACATTTTTCTTGTTTCATATTTTACTTTTTTTCATTTTGGTATATACCTAGGGAAAAAATGTTGAAGAAACTGTGGACAAAAATGGAAAAGGGTAAGATGTACCTTGATGAAGAGATTTTTAACCCACTATTGATTGAAATGCCGTAATTTGATTTGGGGATTGTTCTACCCAACCCACTTTCAACATAAGCAACATGTTTGATGTACAAGAACATGTAGACGCTGTAATTACCCATGTAGTGAGGAACACAAAAATCGCCTATCGAGTGGTTGTTAAAATGTCATATGCATACACAAAGTATATATTATATTATAGGTCACATATTAACAGGTATCATCACCTCTACACCCACATTTGGGTTGTCGGTAAAGCGGGTTTCTAGACCGCACGAATATTACAGTCTCCATCGTTTTTAACTAAGGGAGATAAAGTAAGATTTTGGAGAATGTTTTAGTTTTTCAATATTACAATCGTCATGCAGAAGATGCTAATGTTGCTCCATTTAAGGATTGGTTTTATAGAGATTACAAACCAACAAACAAGTACTTATAATATTATTTTATGAATTCAGACCCATAATTATTTGAATATAAATAATTTCTTTTTCTTTTTCTTTACAGAAAAATATTTAAAGATGCTAACAATGTTATTAAGTCCTCTTTCCATATTAGTTCATTTGCCGTAGGCAACAAAACATGGTGACATAAGCTCGTATCTTCAGACACGTCATTGACCAACAAGGTATGCAAAGCTCACATATCATTTTGCATATGTATAATATAGTATGCATTGTATCACATACTGTAGGTCACATACCATATAAATTGGTTATGACATTATGGTCATGTCACATAAATTATTTACAGATCACATAACTTATGGACAAGTCAAATATCACATACAAAAATCATTGTTCAATAGTCACTAGTCACATAGACATATCACAGCTCATATGCACATGTCACATGCCAATACAATATGTCACGGTCTATACGTCTAAGATCATTTGAATAGGCATGTCATATGTCACAGATCATAACAAAGGTCACAAATCAGAAAAAAGTAGTCATCGACCAGTACTCATATATCACTGAACATAGGGTTGGTAACAAACCATGATTTCATTATTTATTTTAACTCTTGAAGACTATTAATTGGTCATTATTTTCTGTTATGCCAACAAATGAATGGATGCATGCTTCTGTTACATACGTCAATTGGTAAAATACAGCGAAAATATCAAGATTATGGCTACAAGAATTAACTCGCACTTTCATGCAATGATCAAGAATGTATATCCGAAATTCATGGACACAAATTCCTTGCTCACTGAGACAGGGCTGATTAATGATACTACATGTACCAGATACCATTGAGCACTCCATGGGCAGAAGTAAACCAAATTTTAAAGCTAATTTTCCTAAAAACAAGTCACATTGGATGTTAGCATTGCTTGATATTAAAGAACATACGTTATTTAAATTTAATTCTGCAAGGACCTTCATATATTTAAAAATCAAAGACCATATGTGAAAATCATCCCTCGCTTGATGAATGCAATTGGAATATAAAACAGAAATTCAGATAATGATCAAGATGATTCCATGGAGTTGAAGCTTGTGCTTGGTTATGAGGGGCCATAGTAGCTAAATGGATATGTTTGTAAAATTCATTTTAAAGTACAAACTATCTAAATAAATATCTATTTTGTGACCATCCATGTAAAAACTAATAAAATGGCTTTCTTTTTTTAGCCACGATTGCGGCATATTTTTGATCAAATATGTTGAATATATTCTTCATAATGACTTAGAATCCTCGCCAAAGAATTTTGATGTTGCTAGAGTTGGGCTGGATATAATCGCATTTCTCTATAAGAACTGTGAAATCAAGAAGGCCACCAAGGGAATGAAGGAGAAGGTCGTTGCGGGTATAGTTATAGAGTGAAAGTTGAAACTGTATGAAAATCGATGTAAATATGTAATGAAAATAAACTCTGTGCTTCTCATTTTGTAATCGATGAATACATTTGGAGTTTATGAATGTTTATGTGGTTGTTAAAATTGATTTTCATTAGTTATGTCTATTGCATTTAATCAATTATTTTGAATTCTTACACAGATCCATATGTTAAAGTCACGGATCCTTATTTTAAGTCACATATAAGTATTGTTTACAATCACAGCTTATTCTATTATATTTAAAAGTTATTATTCTCAAGTCCATGTGAAAAAGTACGCATTATACTGTATACAAGTCACAGATTATGTCCCTCAAGTCAAATGACAATGTTTACAGGTTACAAGTTATTAGTATAATGTCATAAATCCTAATTCTCAGGCCACATATCCTTATTCTTAATTCATAACTCATTTTCTTATAATCATAGTTTATTTTCTTCAAGTCACATAGCAAGTATTATATAAAGGTCACGTATCACTACTTTAAAGTCACGGGTCATATTCTCGTGTCACACATCAATTATTTATTAATTTATACATGTTACATATTATTTCTAAGTCGAAGATCAAGTCCTAGACAATATAATATTGTTAATAGATTATTTATAAATTTATATCACATTTTGGTCAATATTAAGTCACATATCAACACCCAGAGCTACAAATTTCATATTGATGCTCAAATGTCTTTGTACAGTTATACCAGGGCACATTTTCATGTTCACAAGTCAGATTTGCACAACTTCAACATCTCAAGTTACATTTCAAATGAATATTATTTGAACGAATAACCATGTATAGTTACATGATATACCAAATACTATCTATAACCAATTATTGAAACAATAAAGAGAACATCAATATTTATCTTGGCTGTCTTTTGTTTGCCATGTTTTTAAATAATTGTCCTTCTGATGGCTACTTTATTAAAGTCGCTTTAATAAAGTCTTTTGTCCTATTTTGAATGTCAGCAAAGCAGGTAGAAACAACTTGTTTAGTGGCAAATACATTTTGGAAAGTAAATTTCTGGAACTTTGAACCTTGTAATTTCGTAATTCATCAAGGAAACTGGGTTCATATAATCATTTTGAATCTGCATTTTTTCGAGTTTCTTTTTAAGTTTCTTCGTCAATCAGATCATCTATGTTTTCTAAACCAAAGCACATATCATCATTGCTTTGTCTGCAATCTGTTGAATCTGATTGAGCTACTGTTTGAGTCATATTAGAATTTTTATTCTCATTCTTCTACTCATTTTCAACCACAACTCTTCAATAAAATAATATTTTCCTTCACATCAATAATTTTTCATTCTTTTTCAACCATATATTCTCCATCAATCCACTATGCCAAAATATATTCTTCCAAAATAATGTGGCTCAAACACACCCTAAGAAGAACTTTCCTTTTTTTAATCTGATCTTTTGGGGGAGGCTTCGGCTAGGGAAGCAATTCTCTCAGAAATGGTTTTCTATTCTTCAAGAGTTTTGCATTGATTGAGCATAGTCACAAGCCTTGATTTTTCAGCTAAAAAGTCGTGATTTTCATGATCTTTCTTTGATAATTTGGTACACTAGCAGTTTTCTGTTCTTGAATCCATGAATTTACTGCCTTAGGGAAATAGTTTGTTTCATGGAATTTAGACCACCATTTGATTTTAAGTCTCCGAATGAGTCTTTGACATTGTATTCAAAGCCAGTATTTTTAATGATTTTATAGTCCTTGGAGAATATCCACAAAACCTTAAGATTATGGGTGAATTGAAACAAAAGATTTTCTTGAAACTTTGAAAAAGGTTTTGCCCTTTTTTTTTTTTAAGAATTCAAATCTTGATGAGTAAGATTGGGTAAAATAGTTTCATCAAAAACGAAATATTCGAACCAATTTTGAAACAATTTTGGAAAAGTTGAAGAACAATATGAACCAAGAGTGGGTAATTGGTCTAAAGCAGAAAACGTTAAACCAGACATCTTGATAATCAAAATAATTGAAAATAGATTCAATTAAATTATCTTTTGAGAGAGGCATTCTATTCTCTTTCCATAGGTCTTGTCCTCAGTCTTTGTATGACAGTACCCTTTGGATTGAAATTTTAGAAAAATCAATATGATTTTTCTTTTGAGGATTTGAAGTATGCATTATTATGGTCTATCCTGATTTTATAAGGATGACTTTATAATAAGCTCTTGATTTTTTTTGTATTTTTAAGAATGAAATGGAAGTTTTTTGGAAAAATATTTTGAACACATTCTTCAAGAGAAGAAAATATATGTATCCAAGATATCTCCATTTCAAACATGGGTATATGGATGGATTTGGTAAATTAATGAAATGATGGAGGGGGATTGACATTTGGTAATTTCCGAGATTCTATTTGAAGGACTTTCTTGAAATTTTAAGGTTTTTCTTCAAAGAGTTTTTTACTTTGAATATTTTGTAAAAATAGGGTTTTTGAAGCTAATGTAGTTTTTTGAGAAGTTGAAGTACTGTGTTCTTCATAATTTGACCCTTGAAACCAATTTTGAATGTTGTCTTCTCTTGAAAGAATAGGGATTGAAGATTTTTCTTTTTTTTTATTCTCCTTCTTCAAGGAAGAAGAATCCATCACACTCTGAACTTGTTCTCTCTTTGTTTTGCAGAGATTCTCTTGTAAGAAAGTCTGCAAAAATGTTTGATGATCCTTGTATATATAAAATTCTAAAATCAAAGCAAGATAGAATTGCTTGCCATCTTGCAACAATTTATTTTGAAACAAGGTTTTTTACATCGTTTAACAAGACGTCCTTCGAAGCTTTACAATCTATTTTTAAAACAAACTTCTTATTAATAAAATCATCGTGAAATTTTGAAATGCATAACACGATTCATAAAATCTCTTTTACGATAGTGGAATAGTTCTTTTGAGGGTCAGCCCATACTCCATAATAGATTCTTACTAGCTATTCTTGACTAGATTCTTTTAGAATTTGCTTTAAGACACTACTGAAACCAATATCAGACAAATCAGTTTCAACAACAATTGAAGCAGTGCGGTCTAGGATTGACATGCATGGTATACTTTTGATAGCACTTTTGACTTTTTGTACAGCTAAGTTTGCCCGTGACTCTATGAGACCAAATTCTTTTGCAATCTTTTGAAAATGGGAGCACACGGATCCTTATCTCTTTGATAAAGTCATCAAATATTTGACACAACATAAAAATCTTTGAAGATTGTTTTTCTCTAAGATTTCATTGGGAAATTTTTCGATGAAATCAAGAATCCTTAAATGGGTGTAATGGTTCCTAGATGAATATTTTGCCCTAAGAACCTAATGCGTGTTTGACATAAAATAATTTTTTTAGCTGAAACTGTTAAACCATTATTTTTTATGACATGAATGAATGTATTGAGATGTTTAAAATATTGTTCTAAACTTTCTGAAAAAATTAGAACATCATCAGTATAAACAATGATAAAATTTGAAAATATTGTTCATAACTTTTTGAAATTCAAATGGAGCATTTTTTAGACGGAATGGCATAACATTCCATTCATGTTGACCAAAGGGAGCATTGAAAGCATTGTATCTTTCTTCTTCTTTAATTTGAGTTTGCCATAATTTTGACTTCATATCAAATTTTGAGAACATAACATCTTTGAATAATCTATTCAACGGATCTTTCTTTTGAGGCAATGTATATCTTATCAATTAAAGAGCTTTATTGAGAGACTTATACTTAATAACTGAACGAGGGGCTCCTCATTTGATTTCAACTGAATTATTGACATAAATTGTCGAACAACTCCAATGAGATTTACTTGGACGGATAAATTTGATACAGTGATCAAGGAACTTTTTATTCATCTGAATAGGTCATGATTTTGTAGGAATATTTGATTCATGAAAATCGGGATTATATAATAGAGAAACGACATGTTTCTTTCTTTTCAAAAACACATTTGGAGTAGTTGAACGTATTTCATTTTCCATATGCTTTTGAAAAAGAAAAAAAAAATCAATAATTGAGGGGTTTTTCAATTGCTCCCCAATTCTTTGAAATTTAATTTCTTCTTTTAAAAATTGAATATATTTATTGTTAATAATTTTTGAAATAAAAGTTTCTTTGAAAGTATTCACATCTTTGTAAGACAGGTGATTTGTAAATTTGAAACTATTTCTTGACAAAAATGTTCGTAGTTAAACCTTTTGAATCAGTTTGAGATGGGTAAATTTGAATGATATAAGGAGTTTCAAGAATTAATTTTTGGTCTAAATCTTTTACTAAATAAAATATATTTTTGAAACAAATATTTGAATTACAAACATGAGCTTTTGAAAGCTTGTATTGAATATTGAGCTTTTTCCACTGACACCATAAAGATGTTCGATGATTTTTTCAAAATATTTTGTAAGGATCAATCATTCTCTTATGCAATCTTGATTAGCACCAAAATCAATTAAGACTCTAATCTATAGTCTGAACTCTTTATTGACAATAATGGTGATATTATAGTACCATTTCTGAAGTTGAATTCGGTTAATAACATTATCCTTTTCTTCTTCAGTTGGAGGGATAACGTAAGTTTTTGAAGTTTGAAAAGAGACGTCCTCTTCATCAAAAGAATCAGAGTCAGTAATGGTAGTATTCTCTTGTTTAGCTTTTAACATAACAACTTTCATTCTAACATCTTTCATTTGATTCTTGAGGGTAGAAATTTGAGAGTTCATCTTGTTAATTTCTGATTTTTAATCAGAATTGGAGGATTTTGAGGATTAAGCTTTAAACCTATTTATTATGATTTTCATACTATATGGTTCAGGTGAGGATTTTGACTTTGAGTGCAGAAGAGAGTTGAACTTTTTCTTGCGTTGAGGATTATCAATATTCTCAACTATTTCTTGAATAAGTTTTAAGTTCTTCTTCTTGAGTAAAAACATTTACGGTTTTACAATCACAAATTTCTTTACTTTGACTAATTGAGGAAGATTCAGCAGAACTGGTTTCAACATCAAACTCTTATTGATGCTGATACACCATTTTTAATTCCGAATCAGAATAATCATTTTCATAACTTGAATTGAGTAAATTGAGAGAAGTTCAAGTTTTTTATATTCATCAATTTGAAGATTATTAATCTTACCTTTCATTGGACATTTATTAGGATAATATCTTGGTCGTTTGCACTTCATGCAAGTAACATTGGAATTTTTTGAAAACCTTTTCTTTGGAAATCGTTTTTTAGAAAAGTTTTTTGAATGTGAAGGATTTGAAAACTTCTTTCCTTTTGAAAAATTTTCTCTTCGTATGAGAAGGAAAATTCATTTTCTTTAACTTTGAAGAATGAGGAGTAATTTTCTTAAAACTACATTGTTTACAGAGTGATCTGAGTTCCTTACGACTTTCAGACCTTTCGATTTCAATTTGGCTTTTAATTTGAGATCATTACATATAGCAAGTCCTTCTTTATTGACAAAATTGATGATTTTTCCATATGTAAGATCATCATATGGAATAGTATCTCTATGTAAACTTTTGATGGAATTTCTAACTCTTTCTGCAAAAAGTTTTGGAAGTCCAGATATAAATTATTTTTTCCAATAAGATTGATTACAATCTTTGTGTACTAAGACATAAGTTAAAAATATGTCGTTATACCAGTGAAAATCGTGGAGTTTTGGACAATTAAGATTCATGATAATATTGGATTGTCTATTGAGTATATCAACAGGGGTTCCGATAAAATGTTTGATAATGCTAAAGATGAGTTGTGAAACTATCATGTTTCGCAGTATTATCATTAGTAGCTTCATAAATCTTGTCATAATCATCTTGCTCAAGGGAGTTGTACCACCACTGTTTGAGTTATCATGTAAATCCTACAACCAAATTGTCGGTTGCAGATTTAAGGTCAACGCCTTTGGAGCCATATGCTTTATAGCACATATACATGACTTTTATTAATTGAATGATATGATATTCGATTAGACCGTCTATGTTCCATTCAACAACGGACTCTCCATTAAAGGTTTTTCAAAATTTCGCATTTTTCATCAAAAAGCAAATCTGGAGAAGTGTGTTGAGAATAATGAGGAGGAATATTTGAATATTGATTATTTAGGCCAAATTTATTGATATGAAGAATTTCATTATCAATGAATTGAGCTTCAAGATTATCAATAGTATTGATATTCTTTGATGGAGAGGACAACATAGATAATTGAGTAGCAAATTCTCCCATAACTTTAGTCTCATTATCTAGTTTTCTTATTTGAGGGATCATACTCGAAGGATGAGGTTTGAATAAAGATTTGACATGGGCTTTTCCTTTTTCAAAGATTTTTGAAGAAGATACCTCATAATCAGAGTTTGTTTCAAATCTATTGAGTTGATAACACATAGATTGTATAACAATGTTGGTATAATTGTTCAGAGCTTGAATATATTTTATATCCTTAGTAACGACTTCAAAATCATCTACTCGTTCATTAGGTATCATTTTGAGAGGGAAAGCAATAATATAAATGTTTTCTTGAGAAACAACTATTTCTTGCATAAGAAAATG
This sequence comes from Fraxinus cuspidata, assembly GCA_903798385.1. Taxonomy (NCBI): domain Eukaryota; kingdom Viridiplantae; phylum Streptophyta; class Magnoliopsida; order Lamiales; family Oleaceae; genus Fraxinus; species Fraxinus cuspidata. The sequence goes on along the minus strand of CAIGRP010029696.1, from coordinate 15,469 downwards.
CACAGATTGGAAGGATTCACCCTTAGGTGTTTTCCAAGTCTTTTTCAAAACATTTGTGTTTTGAACAGTTTTTGTTTTAGTGGGTTTTTTGTTGTAAACTTTAAAATATGCTCACTCATAAAAACTTAAATCTTCTGGGAAAGTATCAAATTCTTTCCAATAAGATTCAATTTCGTCTTCTGAAAAACAAAATGGAATAATTTTCTAAAACTTTTAACTTTAGGAAATTGATCGGTTTTGACTCATTTCTTCTATCAACTCTAGAAGAAATTACATTGCATTTTTTATCAAATCTTTCTGATGGTGGTAACATATCAGACAAAGTTGGAGAACCGGGTTGTTTTGGTTCACTTTCTTTATCAGTATAATGAGCTTTTGGAATATTATGATTGAAATCAACTTCTTTTAAGGAAGTTGAAAATCTAGCATATTGAAAAGTATTCTTAAATCTATAGTCAGATCTAGAAAAATAAGACCTTTCAAAAGTGTCTGAAGATGAAGGCTATCAAAGATTACTTTGACATGTCCATCCGAAAATGAAATAATTTGATCAGGGGTTTTACGAATAGAAGTAGGGACGATTTTGAGAAGTCTCATTCAAGTCATCTAAATTGAAGATTCCAAGGAATTCTCTTAGGAATCATGATATTTGAATGAAGATGATTGACTTCTGCTAAAAGACTTTCGTCTCTAGGAAAAGATCTGAGAGCACGAATGTTGAGTTGCGTGCTCATAAGCTTTTAATATATTTGATATATTAAAGTAAAAGCTTTTGAAAGATCATCAGCATCAGAATTCTTGGTTTGAATATGAAGATTTAAACCATCAAGAATAGCTCCATCTTGAAAACTGATTTAAAAATTTGGACAACAATTTGAAAATATAGGATCACTCTCGAGATTAGACTCGAGCATGGAAAGTAATGAATATTCAAACCTTAGAAGCCTTTTATTATTTAAGGTTAAAAGAATAAGAATGTCTAAACCAAGTCTAAACAATGGTTTAACAGCAATTTGAACAAGACCAACATGAAGATATTTAAATTTCTTCCAATGTGCTTAAATAGCTTCTTTTGAAAATAGATTTATAGAAACAGTTCGATTTTTTATGGGAATATTTTGTTCAATAATTTTGATAATATAACCTTGACGAAAAAAAAAATTTGCCTATTTCATAGATAGATTTCTTATCTACCTTTGGAATAGTCCAATTTTGAAGTCTTTGCTCAATCTGAGCTATTTGAAGTTCATCTGAAGTAAAATCATTTGAAGCAGATGTAGATACATAATTTTGACAAATTTCTTCGTCATCATTTTGAAAAATGTTAGACAAATTATCATTTCTATTGTTTGAATCATTACTTTTACTAAACCAATTTGACATAAAAGATATAATTGTAAGGAAATGAAATTAAAGTGACTTACTACTATAGACACAATTCTATAGGATAGATCGATAGTATGTAAAGCCTACAACAAGACCACATAAACGCATACTTCGACTAACACGGCTGACAAACGCTTCAATAGACATTCATGCTCACACCAGTTTCACCTTTGACACGGTATCAACAACAGTTTGACATCGTAATATCACTCTAAACTCTTATGGCTCTGATCCCAAATGGAGGTCCAGGTCAAGGGAGAGGTACAAAAGTATAGAGAAATGATAAATTTGAAAATAATTTTTTATTGAAAATGATAAGTTTGAAAATAATTGTTTATTGAAAATGATAATTTGAAGTTACAATAAAATTGAAAATACAAGATTGAGAATTACAAGATTGAAGATTTAAAGAAAACTTTAAAATACAAGAATAATCTTAAAGCTTTCTTGAAGATGATTTCTCTCTCATTAAATCACACTTGAAGAAGTCTTCTGCTTCTTTTATAGCTGAGACTTTGGACATCAAAATTTCGTGAATTTGAAATCGGAAACATGTTCTCATTTTCTTTTCACACAAGTATACACCTTTAGATTTCGGACTACAAGTTTAAAATTTTCAAGTTTTTCTAGTAAATTCAATTTTAATAAGAGTACATTCTTTTATTTAGCAAATTGTTTCTTCGATCAATATGCTTCAATGAACTTATTTCGATATCCTAGCTATTCATAATAATGAATTGGGATATTACGTACAAAAATATTGTTGAAAATATATTTTTTTCGATTTTATTTCTTTCTCATAATGACATAACTTATTTCATATATCTCTACTTTCAATATGTCAAATATTTGAACCTCTTTTGGAATTTTATAATTAGTTATGTCTATATGATCTCTAAGAGTATAGCCTCCTAAATAAGACCATTTTCTTTATTTGCTCAATTTTCTTTTGAAGATTTTTTCTCGGAATCGAATGTATTCACGCTTCATGTATGCCATAGATATATCAAATATAGTGTTAACAAATTATCCTCCTAGTACTTCAATTCGAGAGCATTTAAAACTGTTGTAAGAGATATTGTTGATCTCTTTAATCAGTAAATGTATCTAAATGTTTTATCTTTTGAACTTCTATTTTATATTGTATTTTGCAAGGATCTAGATAATATAATGATATATTGAGTATATAATTTTTTTTAACTTCTTAATTTCTCCTCTAATGCTAAGAAATTGTTTAGTCAAATTGATAATCAACAAATCGCGTTATGAAATATCACCAATTAGAACTTGAGACATTGTATAAGCATTCAAACTATACATTTATTCTCAACATGATTTACTTTTCATCGCAGTACATTGTGGTAGATCAATTAAACATATATTGCATTATTAAAAATATTAAATGAAAAAATTAGACTATTAACCATAAGTCAAATATAGAGGAAATAAATATTGTGATGTTGGCATGATGCTACTAGCACTCCTTAGACAGACTAGGAAGCACTTAGTTCTCTATGATAATGGTCTAAAATTTAATTGAATGTTGTTAACAAACAATAATGTTAAATGATTTATTGTCATCCAATCTAAAACTTATTAAAATGTTGAGATTTAGGCTCACATATTTTTTACTGTATAATCTAAAAGTTTTGCTCATAATTAAAAAGTAATTTCGCAAACTTCATGTTCTGTACACTATGCAATCATCTAGTAGATGTATCTATGATATAAATAATATATAGATGGTCAACGGTGAGAGTGATGGGGCTCATATAACACCCTAATTAATTTTCAAGATTTTAGTGATATAGTAAAAACTTTAGCCACTGATCGTTGATGAACGATTTTTAATACAGAGAACAAGTTTTATATGTGAATTCATTAGATTGAAAAATCTTAAAGACATGTGCTACTTCATAAGCACAATAAAATATTATTATTATCATTATTTTTTGTTTTAAAAATGATTTTACTATAACTTCATCAAAAACAAATGATCAATATTCTTTTGAAATATTGAAACTATAATGTTATATCCTTTCGGGACAAGTAATATTTTGCTGAAATATTAGCATAATATAAAAATAAAATAAAAAATCTTTAAAATCTACATAATATTCTTGGAGGATATTAATAGAATTTTAAATTAGCATAATTAAAAACAAATTATGTTCAAGAATGAATAAGTTGTTATTGAATAAAAAAAATAAAAATACATATGCCATGGGAGTTAAAAACTAAGCAACAAGAAGTCAATAGTGTGTTAATTGAGAATAAAAGCCACATTTTTTATAGTGAAGAAATATGGCTGCAATGAATACAATAATTATACTAATTAGAACTGCACGAGTTTAATGGTTATTCACAAATACTACTTTATTTACAACACCTTTTAAGTTGTTAGATTAGAGCAAAATTTGAACTTCATCAAAAGGCTCTATATCTCAATTTGTAAGGGAAATCAAAATCTATTTAATTAAACTTCTCAGTTAACGAAATTATTCTTAATAATTTATTAAAATATTAAATAGATCCAATTTATCTTATATAACGATATAATATTACATTAATTTATATAATTTAAAAGTTCTTTTTAAAATATTTTTATTATTTTTATCTTAGTTTTTGTTATTATTTATCATTTGAAGTATGAAATGTTTTATATATAATTTAACTAAAATAAATTATAGATTAAATAACAAAACCGTGCTGCAATTCAAAAAAAAAAAAAAAACAATAACATGCTAATTTATGTAAAACTAATTTTAATAGATTTTATCAGATGAAAATAAATATAATTTATAAATAAATTATCAGAGTTTAGTCAAAATAAATATGTAGTATGTGCACAAATAATAAAACAAGAGCAAGTTGGTAATTACATTGCCAAATAATCAATTTAACACTCACGTCATTTTTTGAATTAACAGCAAAACAGTCAACTTTTAATCAAATGCTCTTCTTCAAAATGCTCTAATTATAAAAGTTCTCCTCACAATATTCATATCAAACAGACACTAAGTGGCATTTTGCTCCTAATCATAACTCGTTATTCAACATTTTAGGCATGTCCAACCCAACTTCAAAATGACGTAAAATGCAAATTTGGTGTGAAATGATGCTCCAACCGGGCTTCAAATTTTCACACCAAATTAGAGTAACAATCAACTTTGCACCAAATCACAAGAGTCTGAGGATTGATATATCCCTTCTTTTCATATATAAGAGATAAAGAAAAAATAAAAGATATAACAACCCTGCCATAAAACCTTGTTCCCTCCTAGTTGAAGACGACAAACCAAGTTGTTTCAAGATTTAACTCAAAATTAATTGATGGACTTTAATTAATAAATAAATAAATAAATAATGAGTGTGTGGGTATGAACACGTGTTAAGCAATTTATATCAAGGGACCAAACTTTATGTATATGAGTGTTTGTTAACATAAATGATGTAGGCCAAGATGTTAGTGGACTTGTGACAATGGACCATGGCATGCTAACTAGCAGTCCTACCTAAAGAGATGAAGTTCCCAATTTTGCATTTTTTTTTTTTAATAATTAATTATTCCCTCCGTCCAATCTATATGTACTGATTTTGTTTTTCACACAAATTAAGAAATTTTATTTAATATCATTGAGAAATCAATTTTGACAGAGAATTTGTTTAGTTTACCCTTATTTAATTATCAACAACTAATAGTAAGTAATATTTTTTTTGTCCATATTTTCATGAAGTAGGAAATGTGTATATTATTTGGATAATTTTAAGAAGGTAAATTAAAATCTTTACAATTTCAAAGTAAGTGGGATGAATTGATTATAACTAGGGGGGTATATTAGTAAACGAACAAAATAAATTATTTCTAAATAAAAAAACAAAACTATATAAATGAAACACGTAAGAAAAGTCGACCTATATAAATGGGGAGAATGGGGGTTTGTTACATAAATTTTTTTTTCAAACTTTAAATTTCATTTCAAATTCAAAGTTCAAAAAACAAATCTTAAAATTTGATTTGATTTAAATTTTGATTGATTGATCTTTAATTTGATTTGAAATTATGTTGTAATATTAATAATGAAATTGTACGATTCCAATTATAATTGATTTTACATTTGTTAAAAATAATTGAAAGAGATTTAATCATGACTTTACCAATAATTTAGGGTTAATTCCATTTCATGTCCTTTAGAGAATATCATTATATAATACATGTTATTCCTCTCTAATTTAAATTTTAAGATTAACATAGTATTAGTCTATCAAGTTGGTCTAAGATTAAGTTTTTAATTTATAAACTGTAATATTTTTCCTATTTTATATGATACTTGTCAAATATAACTTTTTTTATGAAATAAAATTAGATTAAAACAAATAAAAGATATGAAACACGAATGTGCATATATAAGAACGCACAATCTCTTTTTGTTTAGTTTGTCATTATTCAATTAATTAAAATGAAATAAATTAAATGAATCGACATGATTAAGTTCTTGTTTGTCGCCTATTTAATTTATAAAGATAATCGATCAAACCTATTTTTTATCTACATATTCCGTAAGTACCAAAAGCACCCACTTATTCACTACTGAATCATTTCTACCTATTTATAATTTAAAAAATAACAATTAGTTGCCTAAAAAGCACTAAATTCATTATTTATAACTTTATTAAAGTTATAAATTCAAAGAAAAGCTATTAATTAAATAGATAAAATACTCTCCAATCTCGATCCTAACACTAGAATTCTTAATGGAAATTGTAAAACCGGACCGCAGCCGTTGCTCGACTACTATGTGGATACGCCTCTACCTCTGGACTTTCGAGTTTCCAACAAATATGCGCCGAGAAATGGTGAAACTTAGTGCATGTTTGGTTAGGCTTAAAACACTTAACTATAAGTAAATTTTAATATAAATAATTTATTGTTAGTTAAAATAGGGAAAGGGAGGCTGCAAGTACTATGAATCTTCATACTCCCAATTATATTGCCTTTTTAGGGCTCTTAAAAATTATCAATTGATTAAGATTGCCTTAGAATCATCAATTCAAGTCCCATTGTTGGATGGGAATCTATTCCCAGGTCGCCGTCCATGGGAAATGGTAAGTTACTTATTTTAAAAATAATCGCAGATTACTTTCAAAATGTTCGTTTATAAGAAAAATGTGACTAATTCAAACATGAAACAAAAATTACCTGCAAATAAGCTTGACTTATATTTAAGCTTAGCCAAACAAGTTAGTACAATAAAATATTTTTAATTAAAATGTTGGCCAGATAGGCGTATGCGAGATTCAATGAACGTACGTTGAATGCTGTTTGCTTTTTTTCCCACGCAGATAATCATGCCGCGAATTGAACCTCCATTCTTCTGAGATTCTAAAAAATACTAAGAATGCGTGCTTCTTTACCAATGTTCAGTATTTACAATTTAAGAGTATATTTGATTGAATTAATTCCCAAGTACATGGAAATAATCACATAATCCATATAGGTGTTGTCGTGTCAGTACCTGATTTGCCCTTTTTTTTTCATCTTCCAATGATTTGTTGCCATGTGTGTATCTGTGAAAGAATTATGTGAAACAGTTAGCAAAATTGATATTTGATTAGTCATGTTAACGATTTAAAAATAAGTTTAGAAACTGATTATGGAAGGACTCATGTCAAACAAGTGGTAGAAAATATTACTCCTTCTGTTCCGTAAAGATATATTTGCTCTCCTTTTCTGTTTGTCCCAAATTATAAATCACTTTTTTTATTGATAATATTGTTGATTTTTTAAATTTCTAATATGTCATTGTTTAATGGATCTTGTTATCAACGAGTATGAATTACTCTTATTTAAAATATTATTTAATATATGAGTATATTAGAAAAAGGTAAGAAAAATTATATTTACGATTATATTAATTGAATTTTCTCAACCTGTGTAAAAATTGAATAAGTCTATATTTATGGGATGAATGAAGTATAAATATATAGAAACAAAATTAGAATTAAAATTGCCTGTTTACTGACGAACCTAAAAATTGTTGGTGTGAATCTACATAGTATTATCTTGTTTTGATAATATTTTTGAAATAAAATAAAATAAAACTTTTTCAGGCTTATCTTGATTTTCCTGATCAAACTGACCATGGACGGTTTGGTTTTGACAACAGTAGGTTATACAGAATATAATTAGACAACATAATAGATTAAAAAATAATAATAACATAGTTTAGTAATATAATGTGAGATAAAAATAATATATTTTGTTAAGATGGGTTTGTGTTTCAAAAGGAATTTTCGTTTTAAAATTGCTTTTCTTGATTACATGTGAAATTTGTAATTTTCCTTCTAAAATTGACTTTACATTTGTAGTTTTGTACCGAATAAGATAGAGTTAATTCCTTAAATGGTCACTAAACATTTTCAAAGGTTCTCACGAGATTGCTGAACTTCAAAACTTTCCACATAGTCATTGAACTTTGCAAATCGGGACCCCATCCATCGCTGACCTAATCCCAATTACAAAATCAAACAGTTTTGATGATATGTCAAATGGAACAAGTGATGCGACAAGTTTGTGTACAATTTGTTGGCCAAATAAGCAAATTGTTGATGAGGTGGACAACTTCTATAAATTTGAGTGACTACCAAGGAACATTTGGTAAAGTGCAGTGACCCGTGGGAATCTTAGGTAAAGTTTAGTGACCTCGTGGGAAATTTGGACACAGTTCAGTAACCCTATGGGAAACTTTGGAAAGTTCAATGATCATTTGCGGAAAATTGTATGTTTTAATAAACTAGTCAATTTTTAAAATCAATGCAACTATTCAAATGGACATGACTCAATGAGAATAAGCATTAGGTCCAGACTATAAAAACTTATGAAAAGAACCATTAGGCAATAATTCAACACACACATAAAGTACAAAAGGTAAGCCAATTGAATCATCATTCTCAAGCATATATAACGTTAAATTTGCCTCAGGAGGTTAAATTATTTGTCTAAGTTAATCTGAAAGCATGATAGACAAATCTTTGAAACTTACATCTCATTAATTGGAAACACATAAATCTGTTGGCATCTTGGCAAATATTGGTTAAATGGATATTGAACAGATATATCATTCATTTTGTTATTAAATTTTTGGTAGGATTTTGTTATTTGTTTCGGGTCTGCATAGCTGTTCATTCGCATATGCCAACAGATGTATGCATATTCACATATGCATTCAAGCTATTGAGCTGGTTAAAGGATGGAGCACTCATAAACTAGTACAGATACAAAGTCCATATGTTGGCTTGAGAGAGTACGTGAGAGCTCTATGAGGTTGTTCGTTTAAGTGTTTCCAATTGATGACATGTGAATTTCAAAAATTTGTCTATCATACTTTCATTCAGTTTAATTTAGACAAAATAATTTAATCTGCTGAGGCAAATTGAGATTATATATTATGGAGAATGATGACTCAATTGGCTTCTAACATTTTGTACCTCATGTGTGTGTTGAATTATTGCCCAAGGGTTCTTTTTATAAAAAATTTTATAGCATGTGTTCTAATGTTTATGCTTCTTGAGTCATGTCCATTTGAATAGTTGCATCGATTTAGAAATGAATTAGTCTCTTAAAACATACAATTTTCCCCCAATTGCTCACTGAACTTTTCCAGAGTTTCCCACGGGGTCACTGAACCTTGTCAAATGTTCTCATGAGGTCATTGAACTTTGCCAAAGGTTCCTAGGTAGTCATTCAAATTTTTAGAAGTTGTCCACCTCATTAGCAATTTGCTTACTTGGCCAACAAATTGTACACAAACGTGCCACGTCACTTTCTCCGTTTGACACGTCATCAAAACCGTTTAATTTTGCAACCGATGTTAGGTCAGCCCGATTTGCAAAGTTCAATGACTACATAGGAAAGTTTTGAAGTTCGGTGATCCCGTGGGAACTTTTGACAAAATTCAATGACCATTTAGGGAATTAATCCAATAAGGTACAAGTTCGTCTGTTTGACATCCCCGTAGTTAGGAATTCTTACCAAATAATCAGATGCTCTACGGGTTATGCAGTTGATAAATTTTCATACTGGTATGATTTTTATCTAGTCCACTAACCTCAAGGGGGAGTATATTAATGTAATAAGATTGCATCGTAAAAGGAAAAGATTTCTGTTTGCATATATCTAATTCTCAACATTTGATTTCTTTATCTGAAAAACATTCTTTCAATGGCCTTTTGACTTTATTCACGGTACTAGCTACGGCTTTTCAGTTTTTTTTTTTTTTTTTTCTCTCCTAGTGATGATAGTAATATAATTGAGATAAGAGATTTTCATGCATCTTTTTCTTGGTCTAAGATATGAAACATTGATTTTTTGTTACATTTTACTACCAACTAATTGAATGAAATATTGACAATGCTCATATTGCATACCACGTGTTTTATTGAATATGCATTTGCATATTTCTCAATAAAGATTAACATATGTAACCAGTAACTAAGCAAATAACTATATTCTCGGACCTAGTGCAAATAAAGAAGGAGGTTGTCCCCTACCCAATAATATCTATTAATTTGTTCTAATTGTTGCTTTTGAATTTTTTTACTTCTTAAAAATATAAGATATTTTGGGCCATGAATGATAGTCGCCACCCAACAACTCACTGGTTCTAGAAAACCTTTGTATTCTATTTCTTGAGATTGAGAGAATCAAACGGTGAGTAAGTTTCATTGACATAATATTTCTATTCATGAGAAACTGTGTTTGATTTTTCGACCATGATTGATACTAATGTTTGGGATCTCATAATAATTTATCGTATAAGATCAGTTCTAACCACTCATTTCCATCGATTTATATTGGAAATGTAGACTTCTGCAAGTACCTTATCTACTAGGTTCCTCTTACCAGATCAATACAATCAACAATGCTTAAGTATTGTGAAACACAGAATTGAATTTATTGAATTATTATACTTGTGGTGAGATCAAATAGATTGTTTTATTCACAAAAATGTCAAGAAAATGTTACAAAGTCAATGGTTTTACATCTAGCTCTATTTATGAAAATTCGACATGGATAGACTGTCACACATGTTGATTCTACTATTATTTAGACTCGTAAGCTATATAATTATATCATAATCTGTGCAATTTCAATTTACTATTATTTAGACTCGTAAGCTTTATAATTATATCATAATCTGTGCAATTTCAACTTTTAGTTAGGAGAGTAGTCTAAATCTAACAACCTAAACTCAATACATCAAGAGTTGACTTGAGTTAGAGTTCAGGTCATCGAAGAATTGTGAGGGTTTACGTCTCAAGTAGCTTCATTTAAATAAAGATGATATGAACATTTTACTTGATAAGGACTACATAGACGACTAGATATAGTAACTCAACACAAGAATAACTATACGTTGATCGTATTTTAAAATTATAGAACTTTTAAATTTTGACTAATCGAATTGAAGTATCAAATGCATTACAAATTAATTATTTTTAGATATTATATAATCCGTAATAACTGTTAAGTGGACTCGCCTTGAGAAATAAAATGAAATCAACTGTAGCCGAAAGCTCATCTCAGGTTCAGGGCCCCTGGAATATAGGTGACAAAAAAGGGCGTAAAATGGAGAGGGGATTCATTATTGTGTTTCATTTCAAAAACTATGCAAGAAAAATGATGCTAAGCGTATTTTACATGCTTATTTAGGTTCTTTAATTTATTTAATAATTAATTATTTGGACCAATTTTTACTCATATTAGTTTATATATATTATCTTCATAGGTTATACCCTCGATTTGAAGATAATTGAAACAAAAGGAAGGAAGTTTTGACAAAAAATTATCAAAAGATGCAAACAAGGGACATAAGTGTTGAGCATGCGAGGAAATTAGTGGATACAGTTTGGAGCAAAGAACTTCACAGAGTAATTAATATTTCATTACAAAGATAATTGAATTTGAAGTTCAACAAAAAGATAAATATATTACAATATGAAGATGTAGATCAAAAGTTATGGGCGTCCAAAGTTCAGGGATTAACTATTTCTTGTACATAACGCTGAGCATATCGGTCCATGGAATAAGTGGAACAAACTGGAATGAAATGAGTTGATTTAGTCAAGTTATCCACAATAACCCAAATACTATCATATCATTTAGTTGTTTATGGTAATTTCACTACAAAGTCCATTGTGATTCTTTCCCATTTCCACTCTCGGACGGGTATTGGTTGTAATGTTCCTGCCCGGCCTTTGATATTCTACTTTAATTTGTTGACACGTTAAACATTGTCCCACATATTCTGCTATCTTACCTTTCATATTCGACCACCAATAATAATGCAACTTCAAATCTCTGTACATTTTATTAGCCACCGGATGAATAGAATATGGTGTCATGTGTGCTTTAGATAGAATATCAACTCGGATATTCTCAGCATCAGGTACATACAATCGCCCTCTAAACTGCAAGATACCATTTTTTCAATAACTGAAAGTCTGAAGCATTTCCAACATGTATATCATTCTTCACCTTGAAACAATAATAATCTTCTTGTTGCCCTTGCTGGATTCTATTTAATAATGTTGGATGAAGTGTCAATGCTGCAAGTGTAGCCTCCATAGATCCTGATGATACAATTTCAATATCCATTTTCTGTAAGTCCACCCACTCTAGTTTTTGAGTCATAATCATAGTTGCAACCTTAGATATCGATTTTCTACTCAATGCATCAGCTACAATGTTAGCTTTACCAGGGTGATATTTGATAACATAATCATAATCTTTTACCAACTCTAGCCACCTTCTTTGTCTCATATTCAATTTCTTTTGTGAAAACAAATATTTCAAACTTTTGTGATCAGTATAAATCTTGCACATTTCTCCGTACAAATAATGCCTCTATATTTTAAGTGCAAATACGACAGCGGAAAGCTCCAAGTCACGTATATGATAATTCTTTTTGTATTCTTTAAGTTGCCTAGATGTATATGCAACAAATATACCATTTTGCATCAATACACATCCTAAACCACTCTTGGAAGCATCACTGTAAATCACAAAGTTTCCAGTACCAGATAGAATTGAAAAGATAGGGGCCAAAGTCAATCTTTTCTTCAATTCCTGAAAACTTTGCTCAGAAGCATCTGTCCATTCAAACTTCGCACCATTTCTAATTAATTTCGTTAAAGAAGAAGCTATTTTTGAAAATATTTCCACAAATCTACGATAATATTCAGCTAAACCCATAAAACTCTAAGGGTTTGTAGGTCGTGGCCAATTATTAATAGCCTCTACTTTACTTCGGTCAACTGATATGCCCTCACCTGATATTACATGCCCCAAAAATACGACTCTGTCTAACCAAATTCAGATTTCTTAAACTTGGCATATAACTACTTGTCCTTTAAGACCTAAATTACTATCCTCAAATGTTCAGTATGTTATTCCCTAGTACGAGAATAATAAGGATGTCATCAATAAATACAATGACAAACTTATCGAGAAAATCCTGAAATACTCAATTAATCAAATCCATAAAAGCCGTTGGGGTGTCAACCCAAATGGGATCACTAAAAAATCATAATGACCATATCTCATACTAGATGTTGTCTTATAAATGTCATCTTCCTTTATCTTTAATTGATGGTATTCAGATCGCAAATCAATCTTCGAGAATATAGCTACACCCTGAAGTTGATCAAACAAATCATCAATCCTTGGTAGTGGATTTATTCTGAATTGTTACCATATTCAATTCTTGATAATCTATACACAATCTCATTGTACCATCCCTTTTCTGAACAAATAATACAGGAGCGCCCCACGGTGAAAAACTAGGTCTAATAAAACCCTTGTCCAATAACTCTTGTAATTGTAATTTTAACTCTTTCAATTCGGTTGTGGCCACTCTATATGGGCCTTTGGAAATTGGAGATGTTCCTGGAATTAAATCAATCAAAAACTCTATTTCACGATCTGGTGGTATCCCAGGTAAATCATCGGAAAATACTTTTGGAAATTCTTGGGCCACTAGTACATCATTAAAATTCGGATTATGTTGTGCTTCAATCGCCACGACACTAACCAAGTAACCCACATACCCACTGTCTAGTAACCTTTGAGCTTTCAATGCTGATACAGTTGGGAATCTGAAACCCTTTCGAGTCCCATTGAATGTGAATAGTCCATTTTCCAAATGTTGACAGGTTACTACTTATTCTTACAATCTATAGTAGTTTAATATTTTGACAACAAATCCCTCCCAAAGTAATATCATAATCTCTCATATTCAACACAATTAAATCTATGTAGAGTTCTCGATTTTCTATAAGGATCATACATGCTCTTAAAACCAAATAAGTTTGTTAGACCTCTCTAGATGGAATAGTCACGTAATAACTGACTTCTTGTACATCATGTATCCTACCCAACTTCCTCACATACTTCGTAAACACAAATGAATGCGTAGCTCCAGAATCAAAGAGTATTAGTACTGGAATGCCAAAGGTAGAGAATTTACCTGTTACCATTGATAGATTTGTCTCAGCATCTGCTCTGGTGATAGTAAACACCCTAGCTGGCACCTTTTTCTGCTCTATGGGATTTGGATGAGCTGGGCATGCTCTAGCAAGGTGTCTCACTTTTCCACAGACAGAACATGTCCTAGTCTCTGTAGGACATGCTCCAGTATGCTACCACAATATTTGGGTAAGATGATTGTGTTGTTGAGGCTTTGCCTTGATCTATCTTTGGACGCTTACCCTGATCCCATTATTGCTGTCCTTGTCTCGACTGAAACGTAGGTTTCTGAATCTTTCCCTAGAATGCTTTTTTCTTATCATTTTTAGGCCAACGTTGTCCCTGACCTTGTCTAAACTGTCGTCGAGCCTCTTGAGAAGGACTAATTCTTTGCTCGGCTTGTTTTGCAACTAATGCCCTCTTTGCTATTTGTGAATATTATATCCCTTGGACTCCGGCCATGTTTACATCTCTATATAATCCAGGCTTCAATCCTTCAAGAAATCTTTCTATTTTAAGTGCGTCAGTATTAACCATATGGGCTACAAATCTAGATAATTGTTCAAATTTACGAATATACTCTCCCACTATCATTCTTCCTTGCCTCAGCTCTATAAATTCGTTCATCTTCATGGTTCGAACTAGGGCTATAAAATATTTTTTTCACGAAATAACTCTTTAAATTTATCACAAGTCACAGCATTCACATCTTCAATGCTATTCATTGTTTCCCACCGGTGTCCAACACTACCTCGCAACATAAAGGATGCACAAACCACTTTCTCCAGACTTTACTGTATCTAAACATGTTTTCTAAAGTTCTCAACCAATCTTCTACTGCTGTAGGGTCTAATGAATCCTCAAATATTGGAGGGTTTAATTTTCTAAATCTTTCTTTAACTGTCTTAATTTGTTCAGTTCTTTGTGGTGGTTGCACGAATTCAGCACATTTGTCATTCTTCACTTTCTCTTTGTTGCATTAATTGCTGAATTTGACGTGCTTGGCGTTCCACCAACTCCATAAGTCTATCAATAACCACATCCCTATTATTATATGTGACAGTTGCTCCTTGCCTTGGAGTTCTAGTTTCTCGACTACATTCACTTCTAGTTCTTACCATGACTGCAATATCTATTTAAAAAATATTCGTAATAAAGATTGGCCGATATTATTCATGAAGTGTGCAAAATGATTGCAACAAAATAAAACTAACTGGCTTTGCTGTGCTTTTTCGTACTCTAAGATCATGTACATGGACAGTGTACATAATTATAACCTTGCTCTGATACCACTCTCCATTATACCCCACTCATATGGTATATCAAAAACCAAATATCATAAATCCATAGTCCAACATATCTAGTTTGAGGTTATAAAAGTATCTACATGCCATTTCAAAACTCATACATGATCCCCAGCATATCATACTACCGAAGTACACAATAACATTACAGGTCGTCATCCATGTACATCAAACTTCAAAATCTCGTAAGAGCCCCACAGCCAGCCATGTCTCCTATGATTGAAGGAATTTGATGTTAAAGTGACAAGTCATC
>CAIGRP010029678.1:0-20699 GCA_903798385.1 Fraxinus cuspidata | reverse complement strand
TCCTTGGCCAAGGTAAACTCATAAGTCGGAAAAGTGTTTTCGACTTACATTGACTTAACAGTGTGATAGAAGATATGATCGATAATTGAGATTGACACATATCCATATCTCGTAATTGATCAGATCATATTGACGAAAGGATTATAGTTTCACGGTAAATGAACAAGTTTGGTTTTGTCACATCACGTGACATTTCCTGTCACATGTATTACCCCGACACATTACTAGATGTGAATCTGGGATGACGAATGTGAATTGGTGATAAATGAAAAATGGTGTTTTAATTTATCGACTTTGATTAGATCAAAATAATAATTCACGTCATTAGATATCATGATTGAGAACCTAATTGGTTACACACAAAAGAGAACCAGAAGAATGAGAATCGCTAATTAATTAATTGACAAGTGTTGGATAATTAATTAATTGGGTTGCTTATTAATAAGCCTGAATTAATTAATGAGATTAATTAATTTATGGACCAGATTTAATTAATCTGATTAATTAAATAATGGACCGGGTTAAGTTTAAGAGACGGGCTAAGCCCACTTGAATTTATATTAATAGGCTGCTAAGGTTTGAAAACTGTAGAGAACTAATTCATAATTCTTGCTAGCACAAGAAAAGAAAACATAGCCATCATTCTTGTTCTCTGTGTGAATCACCATTGGAGGTTAGACAATTGGATAGCATGGATTGCAGATCATGATTATTGGAGTTTAAGAAAAGCAAATGAATTTGTGGAATTCATCAAAGGTATAATTCTTACCACAGTTTCTATCTAAACACAAAACAAATCCTTGGTGGGAATTGAAAATAATTTTATTTTCCGCTGTGCATGATTTATTTAGTTCCCAACAATATATAGAGTGTTGGCATGGTGCTTTGAGATCACAGAGGTACGATTCTTGCTTCTCAATCAAACATATTGTTGGGAAGACTGCGTGTGGAGGATGTAAGAACTGTGATATTACTAGAATGGCAATCATTTTTCATGAGTTAGGTTCCAAGTGTAAGTATTATACCCTAAGTAAAATCGATTTTGAATGTAAACATTTTAACATGATTAATGCATTATTATTTATGGTAGATCTATTATTTAAATGAATTATTGTTCTGACCAATTAAATTAATAGAATTCATTGATTCAAGTTTTGGTAACTTGTAAATCAAAATGAGTTTTGATTATGAAAAAAAATAGATATGACTGAATTTTAAATTATTCATGGTCATAATTAATAATGAGATACGAATATTCTTATTACGGACATACCAGCACATGTGGTATTTTTAACTTATGAAGTGAGCAGCTAAACTGTAGTGACAATTCAATGGATGCGTTGATGTGTTATTAGAAGAACAAAATATTTTAGAACTGCTGGAGATATTTCATATGGAAAACTATCTAAGTATCAGTTGTTAATGTTTAGCCTTCGATAGTGAAATTAGTCATTTGACTTGAGATCATCATAGTGTCTTATATATGGATGATCATGTTTTGATAGTTGGATGTTGCTTTCCCAAAATTTGCTAATACATCATCGTTCAGGTATGTCAAGAATCGTAAGAAAGTTGTAAATGATTAATAGATGATTCGTTACTTTGAGATAGTAAGAGATTATAATCTGCATTTCGTTTAGTTAAATTAATAACAAAATCCCTAACCAATGTGTGCTTGTAAATCGAGAAATAGTTTTTGACTTATATTGGCTCAAAAGTAGGATGAGAGATATGATTGATAATCGAGATTGACACACTTCAATTTCTCGTAATTGATGGAATTATATTTACGAAGAATTATAGTTTCACGGTGAAAAAAAAAAGTTTGGTTTTGCCATACCACGTGATATTTCTCGTCACATGTGTTGCTCTAACACATTTCTAGATGTCAATTTGGAACGACGATTGTGAATTGATTAACTAGTGAATTAATTATAACTTAAAAGGGTGTTTAATTTATCTTATTTTAATTAAATTCACGTCGTTTGACATTTGATCGGGAATCTAATGTGTCCCACATAAAAAATAGAACAAGAAAAATGATGGACATTTATTGACCAAATTTAAGTGACAGGCCAAGCCCACTTGGATTTCTATTAATAAGCTTTTAGGGTTGAGAAAAATAGAACAAGCATTCATTATTTTACTAGCCCCAAAAAAAAAAAAAAACCTATATTTTCTCATTTTTGATCTCTTGTGTGGATTACCATTACAAGCTGAACAATTGAACAACTATGCATTATGGATCATAATTGTTCTTCGCAGAATTAACTAAAGGTATTGTAAGAATTATGGTGTGACCCAAATTTTATTTGAAATTCTATCCGAAGTTTATTTAAAAAATTCTAGTTAAAATTCTATTCGAAAGCCTAATTGAGAGTCGAAATTTGTGTTGGACTTGAAGATATCAACATATAGACCATGGAGAAATTTTCAACTCACTTTTGCTAGCCTACCACTTGAGCAACACCGTTGCAATTCTGTTCGAGAGCAAGCGCCCACGGGGAACTCGAGCGACTTGTTGTCCGGCCAGGTCCGTTTTCACAATTTGAGGCATTTGAGCATTCATTTCCATCTATAACTCTACTTTTAGGGTTTTGATTTTAATTGACTCTATTTTTCTCTTATTTCTCTCTTGTTTTTTTTTTTTTTTAATTTTATAACACGTTATCAGCATGAATGAACTCATCCAAATTAGAGAGAAAGTTTAAAATCAAAAGTGTAAAAAATTCTTATAATCTAGAGGGTTGCACAATTGTGACTAAACATTTATACATGAGGGTCATGTGGTCCGATCACCACGATATTTGGATAGCAAGTTCACATCTCCTTTTTCTTCCAATCCAATGGTTATAAGAAAATCCAATTGTCCCTTCATAAGAAATCTGTACAGGAACAATTGTTAATTCTAAGAAAAAATTTCATCGGTGGTCTTAACGTGAACATATATATTTTGGAACACTATGTATATAGCCCGTCTATTTCTATCCACAAGATTATATATTCTTTATAGTTGGTAGTTAAGTATAAGAATTGCATATTGACCCAATTGCACAAATTATATGATTACATTAAACAATTATTCTAGTTGACTCATCAATTTCAGTTGACAAATTGCCACATTTTCTTTAATTGATTGATATGTATTAATTATAAACATTATATTATACATATTCAATTTCTTTTATCAATTTATATGTTATAATTTCTCACAACGTAAAATATTTTATTTTTGCTTATTTAATTGATATGTTTAATTTTTTATTGCTCCCAGAGAAGCTCAATGCTATATTATTGTTAAAGAATAGTATCGTATCAAGAAAGGTATAAAATTATAATTTTAATATTGCATAAAAATACTGATGTATTTTTCTTGTAAAAGCAATAATAATATATAACGTGCTCTCAAAGTAGTATGTCTCAAAAAATATATTATATATGTAATTTATGAATTAGTATTCATCCATAAGGAAAACATAAAACTCATATCATGTTGACATTGACTATTTTAATTATTTGATTGGTTGTTATATGTGTTATGTTTTGAATGTAATTGACAAGTCTGTCAACAAAAGGAACTTAAATTGATATGTTGTAAAAGTTAAGGAGTAATGTGTAAATAGAAGAAAGTTGTGTTATATTAGGTCTAGGGTTCGAGCATGGAAAATAAGGGAAAAAGGTGCCGCAATTTCGCTAAACTGTCACCAATACTTGGCTCGAGCATCAGAAACAGTAACACTGTCACTAGGATGTCGCCTCTACTTCACTCGAGCGACAACTTGTCGCTCAGGCCTCGCTCGGTGATAGTGCTATCCAAGAATTTTTTAATTTGTTTTTTAAAGGCTTTTTGTCCGGCCCATTCATTCATTCCTTAACCTCACCTATAAATACCTAATGTCACGGAACGGTTTTTCTAAGGTTCATCATTGAGCAAACAGTTAGCTTTTCGTATTATCTTCATCAATTACTTTTCAACCTTCATTATTCACATAGTGATCTATTCGGCGGTAAGAAAAACATCAATTTCATAATCCAAATATCAAACAGCTGCTTCCTTCATATCTATCAGAGTTTTTGAAGATCAATGGAAGATGACTCAAGTTCTAGTCGTTGAAGAACGTGGTGTTCTTTTCGCTTCCATATGAGATAGACGATTTTATAAAGTTAGGAGTTGCAGCAGGAGAGCTTTGAAAACTACAACTGGAAGTTAGTGCAAGACACAGAATCCAGGAGAGCTATTGAAATTACAGTCAGGATATCAGATAGTACGTGTCATCATCTAGTCTGTTAGACTGTAGGTTATAAATCGTTTATAGCGAATTGTTGACTAGCAAAGTGCCCTGAGTTTTTACCCAGTTGGGTTTCACTGTGATCAATTCTGTGTTATTTATTGCTTTCATAATTGTGGTAATTCAAGATAGGAAAATATGAATTGCATGTTTAACCATCTAGAAAATAATTAATAGTGACTTGTTGCTTTTTAATTGTAAGTAATTTTAATTCTGCATAATCACTTGTTCACCCCCTCTAGGCATTGTTAAGGTCGAACTACGTATTTTCAATTGGTATCAAATCCTTAATTCGATTCCTGACTCTTAATAAATTCTAGATGAGTCAGTCGTTGTCTGTGCCTCCATTTTTCAACGGAAGCAACTATGCTTATTGGAAAGTTCGAATGAGAGCCTTACTTAAAGCTTTGGATGAACGTATTTGGATTAGCGTTCAAATTGGGTACTACTGTTGCTGGTGTAGTTACACCCACTGTTATTTCATTATGGACTAAAGATGACTTAGCTGAGTGTAACTGAAACAGTAACGGCATTCATGCCCTGTTCATGGCTGTGTGAAACAACCAAAGAAGTTTGAGACATCTTAGAAACCACACACGAGGGAACTAAAATGATTAAAAATTCTAAATTGCAGATGTTAACATCTAGGTTTGAAGAAATTAGAATGAAGGACGATGAATCGTTCGATGAATTATATGCAAAGCTAAATGACATAGTTAATTCGGGTTTTAACCTAGGTGAGAAGATTCTTGAGTTAAAGATCATTAGAAAAGTCCTCAGATCCCTACTGAAAGGTTTAGACCTAAAGTCACCGCGATTGAAGAAAGAAAGGACTTAGATGCAGTTAAGATAGAAGAACATGTAGGATCCCTTCAAATCTATGAACTCACCATTTCTCAACCTAAGAAGGATAAATCCATAGCTATGAATACTATTAAAGAAGAAGAAAGTAAGTCAACTGATGTTGAGATGTTTAAGGATGACGAAATAGCTTATTTCGTTAAAAAATTTCAGCAGGTGATGAGGAATAGGAGAAAGCCTGAAGAACGCAAAAATGAAGTCCCCAATAAATTCTCGAAAGATAGACGTGAGAAAAATAACTCTAGGACTCCATTAAGAAAACTCAATCTGTTGATGCCATGGGTGTTACGGTAACGGTCATTATAGGAATGAATGTCCTAATTTGAAAAAGAATTCAAATAAAAAAAGACGTAAGGCTTTAGCAGGATCTTGAGTGATGATGAATCAGATTCGGGTGGTCAAAGTGATATATCTGGTGGTGAGGATGAACAATATTTCATGGTCTTCACATCAATTACTACGATTGAATCTGATAAGGAGATTAATAAGGTTGAAAGTGATGAAGATAGTGAAAAATCTGAGGAAGAATCCGAGGATGAACCTGATATTCATGAATCTTATCGTAAAATATTTGAGGAGAGTCTTAAGATTAAAAATATCAATAAAATTGTACTGAAAAAGGTAAATGATGTTGAAAGAGAAAAAGAAAAACTCATAGGTGATCTTCAGGACTCTACCAACAATCTGAATGAGTTGAAACTTGTTAATGTGAACTTGGAAGCCAAAGTTGAATCCTTAACTAGTGATCTTGAAAATCTAATACTCAACTCCAATCCTTCATAAGTGGTTCGCAGAAACTTGATAATCTGTTACAGATGAATAAGCCTGCTGAAAATATGTGTGGTCTGGGTTACGTTCGAAATGGTAATGTTACTGCTAGTACATCCAAGACCACGTTCGTCCCAGCCACCAACAAAGCTCAGAATGTTGTTAATCCTAAACCCAAGGGCATAAATTTCTTAAGATCGAGACCTAGTAGACAACGTAGGGTCAATCGTCCTACATATTAGTAACTACCTATGAGCAGGTTTGAATCTAGGTTTATTCCCTCATGTCACCATTGTGGCTCTCTGAGACACACAATACCTAGATGTCGTAAACTCGTGACTAGAAGTAAAAGTCTGGATTTCTCTAGCAAGGTTAACTTTCTTGCTAATCAGATTAGCCTCGTTTAACTAAAATCACTTCTACTTCTAAGAAGGTTTGGGTAAAGAAGAGTGACTTCTCTAGGTCTGAAGATTAGCTGAATTACTATGTTGCTCACGTTGCAATTAAAGCTAAAAATAACTTTCTGTGGTATCTTTATAGTGTGTGTTCAAGATATATTTGTGGTGACAAAGACTTGTTTTCGTCACTTGATGATTGGAACGACGGTGTGGTTACCTTTGGGGATGAAGCTACTGTACCTATTCTAGGAAAATGTGTTGTTAATACATTTGGACTACTTGCTATCTCAGATGTGCTATATATAAAAGGGTTAAAGTCCAACTTGTTAAGCATTAGTCAAATATGCGATGCTGATTTTGAAGTTAGTTTTGTCCAGAAAAGGTGTACCGTGTATGATTCTACTAGTAACATTGTCCACGAAGGTGTAAGAACTTCAGAGAATTGTTATGGAGGTCTTCCTAAATCCAACTATGTGTATAGCAGTGCCAAGATTAACGTCACTGAACTGTGGCATTAATGGCTTGGTCATATGAACCATAAAAGTTTGTCTAAACTCACCCAAAGGGAACTTGTAAATGACTTACCCAAACTTAAAAATATGGATACCACTATATGTGGCCCTGTCAACAAGATAAACAGCTTAGAGTTCCTTATAAACAAACTTCTAAGATCTCGACAAGCAAGCCACTTGAATTACTCCATATGGACTTAATGGGACCATCTAGGACAGAACGTCTTCGGGGTAAACGAAATATCTTGGTTGTGATTGATGATTTTTCTCGATATACATGGATTGAGTTGTTGAGAGATAAAACTTAGGTGTTCGGTCTTATTGTGCAAAAGGCTTCGTAATGAGAAATACTTTACCATATCACAAATTCGTAGTGATCATGAAAAAGAGTTTGAAAACTCTAATCTTGAGAACTTCAGCTTGGAGGGGGGAATCTAGCATGAGTTCTCTTCGCTGATCACTCCACAACAAAATATGATAGTTGAGAGGAAAAATCACGTGCTTCAAGAGATATTTAGAGTCATACTTCATGGTAAGGGACTAGCAATGCATTTCTGAGGTGAAGTCATCAACACTGCATGTTACATAGTAAACAGAGTTTATATAAGACCTAAAATTGATATGACACATTATGAGATCTGAAAAGGTAAGTGACCTACTGTCAAGTACTTTCATATGATTAGCAACAAATGCAACATTATGAGAGATAGAGAAAATTTGAGAAAGTTTAACTCCAAAAGTGATTAGGGATTTTTCCTAGGATACTCCAGAAATAGTCGAGCTTTTCGGGTATACAATACTCATACACCAGTTGTGATGGAATATATTAATGTAGTGGTGGATGATGTTTGTAGTGAGGGAAAGATTAAAGGAGATTGTGTAGATCTGGAACACTTGAGTGTTGGTCCCGACATAGTAACTGAACCTAGAGAAACTTCAGTTCCTGATCCCTCACACACGACTTATGGTTTAGATACCCCTTATAAGAAGTCCACATCTGATGATAAAACTAAACATCTTAAAGAACTTTTGTCCAGAGTTAAGACGAACCATCCTAAAGTTAATATTGTTAGAGATTTAGAAGAAGGGATGAGACTTCGAAAGAGAGTACTAAACAACTTGACATATGCTAGCTATGTGTCTCAGATTGAGTTTACAAAGGTCGAAGAAACACTTAGAGATGAATGTTGGGTTAACGCGATGCATGGAGAGCTAAATCAGTTTGTGAGAAACAAAGTTTGGGATTTAGTTCCTAGGCCTGATTATTGTAAAGTTATAGGTACAAAGTGGATATTTAAGAATAAAATCGTTGATCAATGTATTATAACTAGAAATAAGGCTAGGTTAGTAGTCTAAGGATATACTTAGGTTGAATGTGTAGAGTTTGATGAAACATTTACCCTGGTAGTAAGAGTTGAATCAATTAGAATCTCCTAATTGTTGCCTGCACTTTAGGATTCAAATTATATCAAATAGATGTCAAGAGTGCTTTCTTGAATGTAATACTTTAGGAAAAAGCCTATGTTAAACAACTGATAAGCGTATTTTATACACTTATTTGAAGTCTAAAATAGTAATATTTAATAGTTCTTTTTGACAAAATATATCCTAAATTGTTGTATTTTATGTTATATAGGTAAAATTCAATTATTGAACGAGGAATTGAAAGAAAGAAGCGAAAATTGGTGAAAATGAAAAAAATTCAAAGTTTGAGGACCAAATTATAATTATTCAATAATTAATTCGGATACAAAAAGACATTTTGAAGATTTTTAGGAGACAATTGGATGGAATTAGAACTCAAGAAGGAATGGAATATGATCAAAATCAATATTCAATCGCATGAGTTATATTCCAGATTTTAGCTCAATATTGAGACCCATTTTGGATAGAGTAAATGTCAGAATTGGAAAAATTATATTTCAAGAAAAGTTGTAGGGCTTTGAGTTGTATTTCCAACGAAGTTTGAATCGTCTTAATTGGATATCTAAGCGAAAGTTATGATCAAAATACTTAGTGCTGTGCAAAGACAAAAAATCCGCGAGCGAATGGAACTTTCCTTATTCGATTGAAACTCTTTTGGAAGTCAAATTGAACGTGATTTTCAACCAATTTTCGACTCCTAAAAATACATAATAGTAGAATACATATTGGAGACCTCTCATGTACATATTATACTCCAATATTCATCAATTATTATCATCAAAAGAGGAGAATTCGTAGTTTTGTGAGAGAATTGAAGGGGATTTGCAAGAATTCAATCAAGTGAAAATTCAAATTTGATTTTTGGGCAAAGAAGAGAAGACTCAAGTGGAGATTTATCAAGAAGTCATTGAAGAGATTCAAGATTCATCTTCTTATAAAAAATTCGAGTTATATCTTTTCACTTAAATATAATTTCTTGTAATTTCAACATGTTATGCTAATTTTATACATTGTTAGGATAAGATGAACCCTTGTTATGATATTTTTAGTTTTAATTAATTATTTTGACTTTGATTTGATTTGATTTGATTTGTGGATGTTTATTATCGATTTATCGTTCTTTTCAATTGTTCCATCACCAATTTAATTGTTAGTGGGTTTTATTATTATCGAGAGAAATAATAGGGTTTAAGTACATTATAGTAAATATTGAAAGGTTCGATAGATGATAGAGATATACATATATGCTTTATATGGTTTTAATATGTGTTCTAGTACTTGTTAATGCATTTATCATGTTTACATCTTTTATCGAGAGATAGAACGGTCAAATGAGGGGAATAGATTTGATCGCTATCGAGAGAGACTTTCAATTATCGAGAGAAACTTTCAACATGAATGATTTCAAATTGTCACTTTAATTGTTACACTAAAAAATGGAATAAGGGGAATTCGACATCTCGCAATACTTCACATATTTGAAAAATCATATTTACTTACTTTCATTAATTTAATTGATAATTTAGGGATTAATACAAAAAATCATAAAATTTGTTTTCTATTCAATTAAAGTTGCAATTAATTTTAACTCGTTAAACACGTAGTCCTCGTAGGTTCGACATTCTATTCATCACTTTATTACTTGTTCACGATCTCGTTCACTTACGGGAAATCAATCGATCAACGACCTAAAGGGTTTATTGATCTTAAATATCCACATTATGTTTATAAGTTGAATAAAGTTTTATATGGTCTTAAACAAACTCCCAGAGCTTGGTATGATAGGCTTACTGCATATCTCATGGAACATGATTTCTTGAGAGGTGGTGCAGATAGAACCCTATTTACAAGACGTATTGTGGAAACCATCACCATAGCTCAGATTTATGTTGATGACATCATTTTTTTTCTCATATTGATTCTTTTGCTCATGATTTTGCTGAATCCATGAAGCAAGAATTCGAGATGAGCATGATTGGAGAATTAAATTACTTTCTTGGTCTCCAATTCAAACAAACGAATGATGGATTATTCATATCTCAATCGAAATATGCAAAAAATCTTGTCAAGCGTTTTGGTCTAGATAGCAAGAAACACATTAGAACCCCTAGGAGCGCCAGTGTGAGGTTAGGTCATAATCCTACAGGTAAGAGTGTTGATCAGACATTGTACAAGAGTATGAAAGGTAGTTTACTTTATCTCACTACTATAAGACCTGATATAGCTTTTAGTGTAGGGATTTGTGCGCACTTTTAGGCTGATCCCAAGGAATCTCACCTGAGCGCCGTAGGACTTATCATCAGATATGTGAATGGAACTGTAGATTATTGGTTCATGTACTCTCGGGACTCTAGTCTTGATCTTGCTGGTTTTTCCGATGCCGATTGGGTTGAAAATGCCGATGATAGAAAAAGTACTTCTGGAGGTTGTTTTTATGTTGGAGCTAATCTTGTTCCTTGGATGAGTAAGAAACTAAATTCTATCTCATTATCTACAGTAGAGGCTGAGTATATAGCTGCAGAAAGTTGATGCATTCAACTGCTTTGGAAGAAGTAGATGTTGAGTGATTTTGCAATTGAGCAAGGTATTATGACCGTGTTTTGTGATAACATTAGTGCCATTAATATTTCCAAAAATCTTGTCCAACACTCTCGAACCAAACATATTGACATACGACATCATTTTATTCGAAAGCTTGTAGAAACTCGTATTGTAACTGTTGAACATATCTCTACAAAACCCAGTTAGCTGACTTATTTACTAAGCCATTAGATGGTATTCGATTTGAATTTTTCATACAGCTATTGGCGTTTGTGTGCATCATTGGTTAAGTATTTTTGGTGCATGCTCATACTTTATCACTATGTAACATTGATTTATGCATGCATCATATGTGTTTGTTTGTTTTCTATGAGAACACTTATGCATTTTTTTATTTACTTGTATTTTAATTTTTATGTGTTAACAAATTTTTTGAGTGTGCTTAGTGCATTCATACTTTAAATTAAACAGAAAAAAATGGAACATTGAAATAATAAATATATATACATGCGGGACAGTTTGTTTATAGCTAAAGATACATTGAACTTGATTTTATTGGTTGTGATCAAACATGAGTTTATTTGATGAGTTGTAATATAATTTTCATTGTTGTCTTAGGTTATGTATGGAATATTTCGTATAGGTCTCTTCATATAACATCTACACTGCACACACTATGATCTTGTTAGCAGGACTCTACCGCGCGTGTGAGATTTGGGATGACAGTCACATGTTAGTAGGGTGACTTTGAACATGAATTGACCTTATTTATTAGGCCTAAACTCAACTTTGTCTCTGATATAAAACAAAAATTATATACAATAAAGCAAAATGCTCAATATCTTATGCTACTTTTCGAAGTCTATTTATCTTGAGCAATTAAGCATTCAGGGTTTCTCATAATGTGGTGTCTATGGTCAACTGACTTGGGTTAACCGACCTAAAACTCGCTACTTAGGTCATTTTATTTGCTTCATGGAAAGGAGCGTGCACTTAAGATTTGAAAAAAAAATTATGACATTTATGGTTGTGCAAAATATATGCTAGAAGTCGGGGGGAGAAATGAAATTATCTATACATAATGAGTTTTAATATATAGGTTCTACTATACTTTACTTGGTTTGACTTTCATAAGTAGGGGAATATCCTTATTAGCAGTGATGTTATGCATGTCATTTCTTACAAAATTAAGGTTTGAAATCCTACTGCCAGAAAATTAGTGACACTTTACACATATGTGTCACTTATACAATTTACTCAATGTTTAAGTTGGGTCATATGTGTGAGAATGTTTATTGTTCATTGCTTATACTTATGACCGCTAACACTTGCATTGTTGAGTTATTGTATGTTATTTCTTCGTCCATTGTCATTTTGTGACAAAAAGGGGGAGTAGAAGGAATCAATAGAAAATTACAATATGACTCACAAGGCATTATATTACATCAACTTGATAAACCTTTGATTATATGATATATTTTCAGTATTGCTAATTAAGTTTTGATGTTTTAGTAGTATTAATGTTTCGTTTCGGTATGTTCGGTCGCATTGGTACTATATCTTAATTTAGCATATGATATGAAATAGAACAGATGCATTATGAATCACTTTTACATTGTGAACTGCTTGAACTGTTTTTACACTTAATATTGTTTCACATACATTATGAATTACATTTACATTGTAAACTGCTTGAACTGTTTTTACATTTAATACCGTTTCACATACATTTTACACTGGGTATTTGAGTTGTCTATTTCAGGAAACAGATATTAAAAAATAAAATGCAGAATTCGTTCAAGACAGTTATTGATTATGTCAGCTGTTTTGAGTCTGTCATTTTATTTTACTACTTCCTTGACTTAAATTGTAATTTTGTCACAGAATGTCAAATGGGAAGTTTGTCAGGTATTTAATATAATTGGCAAGTCTGTGAACAAAATGGACTTAAATTGATATGTTGTAAAAGTCAAGGAGTAATGTACAAATATTAGAAAGTTGTATTATATTAGATTTAGAGTTCGAGAATTGAAAAGAATGAAAAACGGCGCCGCAATTTCGCTAGACTGTCTCCAAGACTTGGCTAGAGCGTCAGAAATAGTAACATTGTCGCTAGCATGTCGCCTCTACTTCGCTAGAACGACAACCTGTCGTTCGCCCTCGCTCGAGCGACAGTGCTATTCAGGAATTTTTTTAATTTATTTTTTTAAAGGCTTTTTATCAGGTCCATTCATTACTTAACCTAACATATAAATACCAAACGCCACAAAACGGTTTTTCTAAGGTTGATAATTGAGCAAACACTTAGCTTTCCGTATTATCTTCACCAATTACTCTTCAACCTTTGTTATTCACATAGTGATCTGTTCTTGGCGGTAAGAAAAATATCAATTTCATAATCCAAATACCAAACTGCTACTTCCTTCATATCTATCAGTTATTCTGAAGATCAAGGGAAGGTAACTTGAATTCCAGTCGTTAAAACGCGGTGTTCTTCGTGCATCCACAGGAGATATACGATTTCACAAAGTTAGGAGTTGGTGTAGAAGAGCATAATTCAGGAAAGATTTGGAAACTGCAGCTAGGAGTTGGTGTAGGAGCACAGAATCCAAGAAGCTGTTGGAGTTATGATCAGGAGATCAGATAGTACATGTCGTCATCTAGTCTAGTAGACTCTAAGTTATAAATCGTTTATAATGGATTGTTGACTGCGAAAGTGCCCGAAATTTTTACCCAGTTGGGTTTCACCGTGATCAATTATGTGTTATTTATTGCTTTCATAACTGCGGTAATTCAACATAAGAAAATATGAATGACATGTTTAACCATCTAGAAAATAATTAATAGTGACTTGTTGATTTTTAATTGTAAAGTAATTTTAATTCCACATAATCACCTATTGAGCCCCTCTCTAAGTGTTGTTAGAGTTAAACTATGTATTTTCAATATGACTATATAATATTTAATCTTAATTTTTGAAAATGAATTGTATTTTCTTTGCTTCATTCATACAATATTATACATCACATTCAGTAATCGGTTAAACAAATTTGGCATCCTGATACTAAATTGGAGTGAACAGTAATTATTATGTTAAAAAATCATTTTCTTTCTTGTTTAGAATAATTTTCATTGTAGACATACTATTGCTTTTAATTAAAAAAAAAAAATCAATTCTTAAAGAAGATATGTTTTAGTTGTATTTTTCTTAAAGATATTATGTCGTGCTTTTATTGAATAAATTAAACTTTAAATTATGTACCCGAATAGGGTAATTTTGTATGATCTTGTATTTTAAAAATATCATGATATTACTCCTGAAAAACAATTTTTTTATAAAAATATGTTGTTGCTCCTAAACAAGCATAACTTTACATCAATATTTTTAAGAATATTATAATTCTCGAGGAGAAGCACGGAATATACATACAATTATTTCAAAAGAATATTGTTTCCTTATTTATGACATAGCATAAGATTTACTATTATTGCAGAAGAATACATCACTTTGTGTTCTTGAAGAAGAACATATTACATGACTGAATTTTAAGTTGTTATTCTTGAAGAAAAATAACTTTATTCTGTATCATTACTCAAGCAGGTAATTATTTATTATTTATTGTTTCACAAGTTTTGAAGAATATTGTTTAGTTATTTGTGAATAAATCAAAATAATATCATGTGCATTTCTCTTGAAGAGCATGAATGTATACATATAGATATTCTTGAAGAATATTATGATGGTGCACTCGAAGAAGCACACTTTTTGAAAAATATAAAAGCATTCAAATCAAATATTCACGAATCTGAAGACAAGAATTTATGATTTGATATAGTGTTTTGTTCCTTATATTTGGTATTGTACCTGTAGTATGTAAAAGCATCAAACTATACTCGTGGTGACTCATTTAATGAGAAATGCAAGAATGGTGAAAGTTAATACAGCATAAAACTAAATTTTGCAAATTAGATGTAAGACTTCAGAAGAGCCAATATTATGTTGCTCACACTCTCTTAGCTTGTACTACACGAGTATTAGTACGACTGACAAATACTATGTTAAACCAAAATTTCAATATCTTAAAGATATTATAATTTTACATGACTGGTTTAACCATTTTAAAAAAATGATGAAAAAGATTATCGAGAATTCACATTGACATTTATTTAAAAACAAAAAAGTCTTCAACGTAAAGAATTCTCACATGATGCTTGTTCTCATGGAAATAGGTAATATGGGACTGAATTTTCTTCATGCTCTATAAATTATTGGGTATGATATGTGTGAGCCTACTCATCCTCCACCGGAACCATTTAAATATTTAATAATTTTAAAATATGCACCCGCTAGACACATGGTCAGTTATATACTCCGCAACCTGAAATTTGTGAGATTAATTAATAGATAATTACTCATGAGAACAATTTTTTATGCTTTTACTTAGATAAATATTATGTTAACTACCATAAAACAATATTTAATTTGGAACTATGAAAATGTATGATGATTTAAATATTATTGGAACTCCTTAAGAGCTCAACAAAACTACAAATTATATGAAAAATGAATTTGAAAGGAAATATTTGCGAAAAATCAAATTTTGTCTTAGATCAAAGGTTGAACGTTTTCAAGAAGGAATATTCATTCATCAATATTTATATACAAAAAATGTATTAAAATACTTTTAAATGGATAAAGGATATCCATTAGCATCACCAATGTTGTCTGCTTACTTGTTGGAAAAGATTTATTTCGTCCATTTAAAGATAAAGAAGAGATTCTTGACATAGTGGTGCACCATAGAGCTGGACAAAACTCTCGAACCAAATCAGATCAAATCGGACCCGAACCGAGGGATTTTTCTTCAATTAAATACCCGAACGGGTATTAGAATCGGGAACCGACGGGTTTGGTTCGGTTCTAGATCAAGAACCGAATAATCGAATCTCCCCAATTTTTTAAATTTTTTATCTTAAATAAGTCAAATTATTTTATTTTCTTAAAATAAATTGCTAACTAATTAATTTAGTCCAAATCCAAAATATGACTTTACTATTTCTAATTTTCAGCCAAGTCCAACTTAATCAAATTGATATAAGTTTTATCAAAATCTCTTATTCTACTGTAGTGTCATTTCTGTCGTTCTATTATTGTGAACTAGCCATTTTTCTCTTCCTATGATTAATAGTCAAATCTATGAAGAACTCAACAAAAAGATGTGCAAAAATATCACGAGATTGAACTACGTTATTTTGTAAGATTTAAGATTGAATATATCATAGTCGAATTAATGTACCGTTGTTGTAATATAAAAAAATAATAATTATTGTATGGAATCCCGGAACCGAATAAAACCTAATCGAATCGAATGGAATCGAACCCGAACGTTTCCATAATTAAATTTAGACCTAACGGTTTCATTTACTAAATACTCACTCAAGTATTTTGATGAGGTTGAGCCATTTGGATTTGAAGAGAAATTCCAAGTTAGTGAAAATGTGATTTAGATGAAGTTTCTAGGGATTCCATTCGAATCAAAAAGGGTCTCCGCCCTACGGTAGAAAAAGGCCAGTTGTGCATGATTAGAACTTGTAGATGTAGAACAATTCGGAAGGGAATAGTATTATTACTAATATCTCTTTGAATGTATACTCCAGGATAGAAGTGGCGCATAATGAAATGGAGTACGTCGCTAATGCAAGCACAGAGGAAGGGTACACACTTTAAGTCCGTGACATGGTCTTCTCTGCGGTAGTATTGAGGGAAATTAGGTCGTGTACCCTATAAAACTAACTAATTTGATTAATATCTTTTTAATCTAATTAAGTCTTTTAAACAAGTAACTAACACGTCCTAAACTACTAACTAAACCCCAAAACCTAAGTCAATAATGTCAGGGGGCAGACCAAGACATTTTCTAGTTTGGGATAAAAAATTAAGGATGCTCAAGCCTGCAAAGACGGTAGGCTTCGGTTATTGGCCATCCAATGTCTTCATCTCGCCTTACCTAGCACTCCAATGTCATTTACAATATCGTAGTACATATTATATACTTAACCTACTTTTAACACTAGGATATACAAGCCTCAATTATAACTCGACAATTACAACACAAACCCCAATGATGAGGTCGGGGTGGAAATACCCTTTTCATATCCAGCAAACATTATTAGTTTCCTTGCAGTACCACGAATCAATTCTTGCATCTCAGAGAGAGACTAATAATCACCATAATTATTTGAATTGCTAAAATTAAAATGAAAGGAATATTCTTCTGTTTTCTTATTTTGTTTCAGATTTTAATGAAATTATTCTTGATTTTGAACTTCAAAGACAGGTACTTGGTGATGGCCAAGATTGGTAATGTATTAATTATAGTTGGTGTTCAATATTATTTGTCACTTTTAGATATTTATTACTTAGTTTAATAGCTTCCAAATGAAAGTTAATATGTTAAAATAGAAGTAAAACATAATCACAAACAGATGACATGCAAAAGAATCAACCATCCCCTAGATCTATTTTAAGGTTTTGATTGGTGTTAAATATGTTTTTATCACNTTTTTTTTTTTTTTTTTTGAGTTTTTGTCACTTTTTGAAATTTCTATTACTTTATTGATTTGCTTCCATAATTAATGCCATAGAGAGATGAGGTAGAGATGACAAGGATTATGACACAAACAATGACTGGATGTCAATGAAAGGCATATGTTATGTTGATGAGGTAGAGATGGAAATTTACTTGATGAGGAAAGGATAACATGTAAATGACATTAAAAATATCCGATAACATATGATTTAAATATATGATTGACAAGCTCTAACTAATAGTGATGATGTCCATAATTTTTTTTTTTTATTTTTTTTTGACATTTGTATTTTGTAACATTTTCACTAAAAAGTGACATAACATGATGTGCCACTTCTAGGTTAAAATGTCACATACAATTAATTTGTAATAGAACAATAAATCTTTGACTAAAATTTTAATTTGCTTACAAGAATTTCTTTTAGATGTAATTTATTTTGTATTATTTTATATATGAATTAAGCTTTCATGATTGATAAAGTTACATTTGACGTCATTTTTTTTAAATAAAAAGTCTCAGTTAACTAGACACAATATTATTTACTATCAAAATATTTTTTATATGATTTTTCAAAAGGCCACTAATTTTAGGGATGCTTCTGTAAGTTCTCCAATATTATGGATGCTATTCTAGAATTGAAGTTTTATGGACAATTTAGAGTTCTAATGGATTTTGTATTTGTTAAGATTAGGTTCAAATTATTAGACACTTTAAACAACAAAAATAAAGAATTATAAAGCACAAAAAATAACAGAAACAAATGAATACAAGAATTTTTTGCTCTAAGGCAAGAGGTTCACAAATTAAAAGTTTATAATCCCCTTTTAAGCTTATGCCACCGGAAGAAACCACAATATTATGAACAAAAACAAAGAAAATAACCATCCAAGATACACTTTCAGAGCACTCAGTAGAATTACTCGAGATTATATTAACAAGCATTTTGATATATATAAATATTCCCTCAAAAACTCAACGCTCAACCACATACAATCCACTCAAGATCTGTATACACCTGATATTATCTAACAGATCAAAGAGAACTTTCTGTCTTTTTGAGTAAGAGAAAGAGGCAAGAGAATCACAAAAGTCAGAGAGAGGGAGAGAGAGTAATATCATCTATCAAACCTGAGGCAAATGAACAGCGTAATTGAAGTCACCAGAAGGTCAGTCATCCAACGGTGTTGAAGTTGACACTTAGCGACATCAGAAGTTGTTGATATCTATTAAAGAAGTCACATAAATTATGTACCGTAAAATAAGAACGAACTCACTAGATCTCTTTATTAGAGTTTCAAAAATAAGAACGAACTATTGAACCAAGTGTCAAACTTTTAGATCTACATAGATTAGAGCAAAGAACCTCCGTCTTACTGCTCTGATACCACTATTAAGATTATGCTTAAATTATTAGACACTTTAAACAACAAAAATATAGAACTATTAAAAAAAAAAAAAAAGAAGAAGAACACAAGGATTTTTTGCCATAAGGCAAGAGGTTCAGAATTTAAAAGTTCCTAATCTCATTTTGAGCTTCCGTCAGAAACCACTATATTATGAACAAGAACCAAAGAACCCGTCTAAGAAACACTTTTAGAGTACTCGGTATGAGTGATTCAAGATTACATCAACAAGCCTTTTGATCTTTACAAATTTTCACTCAAGAACTCAGCGCTCAACGGCATAGAAACCACTCAAGATTTATATATTGGTGTTATTATCTAATCAGAGAGAACTTTCTGTTTTTTTGAATGAGAGAAAGAGATGAGAGAATCACAAAAATTACACACAGAGAGAGAGAGAGAGGAATAAATAATATCATCCATCAAACCCTAGGCAAATGAATGGTGTAGTAGAAGTCACCAGAAAGTCAGCCATCTAATGGTATTGAAGTTGACACTTAGCGACACCAGACGCCGTTGATATCCATTAAAGAAATCGCATTTCTCCAAAACACGATTTAATAAGAAATAAGACAATACTCAACAAGTCAACAAAACACCCGATCAAACATCCAATTAATCATCCAGTCAGCCGTGTAACAACATTGTGCCACATATTATCTCCACAGTATTATTTGTGTCATAACAATATGATGGGTCTTTTATGCTTAGCGGACCCTAAGGTAGAGGTTGCTAGGTTGCGGGAGGCTTTCCAGAGACCAATTTACTTAAGGCTGGTAATTACTAATTAGAAGGAAATAGCAATTCCTTCGATTTGGGTCTTCATTAGTAGGAAAATTATTCATATTTTTGTATGTTTCTAAAGCTCTTCATCTCTAGAATGCATTAGAGATACTTGGGGAGAAAGAAAAAGTAGTAAACATTCTGTACAAAAATAATAGAATTTCCCAGAAAGTAAGAAGATGATAAATTTGAACGTCGGTATCACCAACTTGGATATCTACAAATATGCTCAATAAGATTCAAATTGGATGAGGAAAAAAAAAGACAAAAGAAAAAGCCTCCACTGATTGTGAAAGCCTGAAAATTTCACTATTCATTTTTAATAAATTATGCCCCAATTGGGTAGAGACAATATTTCTTGAGATCCACGACTTTTTAATTATACATTTATCAAAATTAAATAAAAATCTAATTTTAATCCCCCCAAATAGTGTCTATATTTTTTTGTCAACATTATCCTAGCCATTAAAATTGCTCCCCACTATTTCTACCTCTACAAATTTTTGCTTCATATAAAAATCACTAAATCAGTTTAATCTAAATTAGTATATTCTACATATCTATAACTAATACCATAAAAAAATAAAAAAATATCGATATGATGGTGGTAGAAGTTCACAAACAACATTACATAGAGTTCAAGTTTCACTGTAAAACCTAGTATATTTGTTTTGTTTATGATAGTGTTGTGTACGTATAGAGGCGCGAGCCATGGAATTCGTAGTTGGGATGTAGAGGCAAGAGTTATGGAATTCTTTGCTGGGATTTCTACCAACTCTTACCCGCTTGTGTTGGGTGAGATTCCAATGCAGTTTTAGAAGCATGAAAAGATGGGCAGCCATCCGCCTCGGTCTCAGTTTAGGATTTTAGAAGATAGTTGAGGATTGTGGCGTAAGGAAATTAAGCTTCTGTTTGATTTAGATTAAAAAAAAAACCAATATTTTAAGAGGGTTTGATAAAAGTTGATGAATTATTTGGTTGAGAAGTCGTGAATTCTATAAAATGTATTGTTAAAATAAATTGTTGCTTTTGACTTAGGGGGGTGTATTCAATTGAGATTTTTGAAGATTTTGATGGACTTTTTTTAAGTGATGACTTCTGTAAATTTCGTGAATTTTTTAAAGATTT
>CAIGRP010029676.1:0-26282 GCA_903798385.1 Fraxinus cuspidata | reverse complement strand
AGGTATCAAGTGTGTTTCAGAGGTTCAAAAGCTTGGTGAAAAATGAATGTGATAGCAAAATGAAAGCCATCAGGTCTGATAATAGAACAACTTTTGTGAAGAAATGGGGATAAAACATCAAGTAATTGTTCCATATTCTCCAAAACAGAATAGAGTATGTGAAAGAAAGAATAGAGCTGTTATGGAGATGCTAGATGCTTGATGATTGAGAAGAAAGTTCCAAGGAAGTTCTGGGTAGAAGCTGTGAATACTGTAGTGTATCTACTCAACAGATTGCCTACAAAATCATTAGATAAAGAGACTCATTTTGAAGCTTAGTAGGGAACTAAACCAGATGTTTCTTATCTAAAAGTGTTTGGGAGCCTCTACTATACAAATGTACCTGAAGTGACGAGAGATAAGCTGAGACAAAATGTAGAGGGTGGGGTCCTAGTAGGCTACTGCAGCAATGCAAAAGGGTATAGAGTCTTCAATCCTCATACTAAGAAAATAATCACTAGCAGGGACATTAAAGTTGATGAAGAAGCCTCTTGGAATTGGGAATCAACTGGTGACAGTCAATCTCAAATTCCAAAAGTAACACCTCAGATAAATGATGTTGATGTCAATGAAGAAGAGGCAACACATGTAGTGAGTCTGATTCAGAGAATATTGTTCTAAGAACAAGGACACTTGCAGATATATATGGTAGGTGTAATTTAGCTACTTTGGAACCTTCAAACTTTGCTGAGGCTGTAAGCTAAAAAAATTTGTTTGGCTGCAATGGAAGAAGAGTTAAATATGATTGAGAAAAATGGGACCTGGTTGCTGGTTGACAGACCAAGAGATAAGAATATAATTGGGGTGACATGGGTGTACAAATCAAAACTGAATCCAGATGGCTTGGTGAACAAGCTAAAGGCCAGACTGGTAGTGAAGGGTTATGCTCAACAATATGGTGTGGACTTCAATGACACGTTTGCACCAGTAGCAAGGTATGAAACCTTCAGATTGCTGTATGCAATAGCAGTACATAGAGGCTGGGAGATTTACCAATTAGATGTGAAGTCAGCATTTCTGAATGGACACTTAGATGAGGAAATATTCATTGACCAGCATTTCTTTGCATTTCTGAATGGACACTGGGAACGAGGACAAAGTATACTTGCTTAAGAAAGCCTTGTATGGCTTGAAACAAGCTCCAATAGCCTATTATAGTAGGATAGATGAACATCTGAATATGCTTAGATTTTTAAGAAGCGTGGATGAGTAAACCTTGTACATAAAGGAGGAGATGTTCAAGGAGAAAAAAGAGATGATCGCCATCTCATCATATGTGGATGATCTTCTGATTACTGGTAGCAGTTGCACATTAATTGAGCAGGTAAAAGATGAATTGAAGAAGATATTTGAGATGACGGACCTTGGAAAGATGAAATACTTTCTTGGCATGCAAATATCTCAAACTCAAAAGGGGATATTTGTTTGTCAAAAGAAATACATCAGAGAGATGCTAAAGAAGTTCAGTATGGAAAGATACAAACCAGTAAATACTCCATTAGTTTGAATTTGAAACTGATGATGGATGATGGAGCTAGAAGGTAGATGTGAAAGTGTATAGAAGCATAGTTGGATGCCTATTATATCTGACTTCTACCAGACCACATATCTCTTTTGCAGCTAACATCTTATCCAAGTTTAGACAAGAGCCCAGTGAACTTCATTTCCAGGTAGCTAAAAGGGTGTTGAGATATGTGAAAGGAACAGAGGAGCTGGGGATTTGGTTCAGTGTATCAGAAAAGATGTTGCTCACTAGTTTTACAGATAGTGACTGGGTTGGTTCAATTGATGATATGAAAATTACCTCAAGCTATGTAATTTATGTTGATTCAAACATTGTGTGCTGGAATTCCATGAAACAGAAACCGTAGCTCAATCTACTACAGAGGTAGAATACATAGCAGCTTCAGAGGCCACCAATCAAGAGTGTTGGAGGATTTGAAGCACAAACAAGATGAAGCTACAACCATCTTTTGTGACAACCAGTCAGCTGTAGCAATGGTGAAAATCCAGTTTTTCATGGAAGGACAATATTTTCATTAAGTCATTGCCTAAAGCAAGATTTGAAACATTGAGGAGTTGCCTTATTGTTTCCAACAAAAGTCTTAAGGAGGAGTATTGACATTTAGCATTGATGCTATTGTTGTCATTAGTCCTATATTTTTGAAGTAATAAATTCTAGCTTAAGTTGTATTTTACAAGCTAAGTAAAGTAAGGCGCTGCAATGATAAAGCGGCTGTCAAATGTGTAAGGTGGTAGTNTTATTGTTTCCAACAAAAGTCTTAAGGAGGAGTATTGACATTTAGCATTGATGCTTTTGTTGTCATTAGTCCTATATTTTTGAAGTAATAAATTCTAGCTTAAGTTGTATTTTACAAGCTAAGTAAAGTAAGGCGCTGCAATGATAAAGCGGCTGTCAAATGTGTAAGGTGGTAGTAGGTAAAAATAGTGGTTGGTTAGATACTTTTGTGATGTAAAAGAATGATGGCTGCTATATATGTTTTAGCCGGTTTTCTTACTCAATTATGTACGAATGAAAATTTATATTTCCATCTCTTTAAGTTCAGATAACAATAGTATCTGAAAGTTACACAAAATTTTGGTCTACTATTTAAGGTAAACAAAGATAGACTTAATGTTAAAGGCTATGTAGAATTTAATTTTACTAAAAACCCAAATAATAGAAAATCTATTACAATATATGTGTTCGTATCAAAGATCTATATTCTTGAGTAAAAATCATATATTTCACGATTGAACAAAAAATATAGATTTTAAAAGGAAGAGTCAATAAAAATTAATTCTTTTTAATGTATGCTGGAATTAATATTGTTACTGTATAGTTTAGGTGACTGATTGATTTGTTGAACTGTGGAATTCTTGAAATAATTTTTGTATGTATGTTTTGTTCAAAAAATATTTTAAATAAAATTGTATTACTAAGCTACTTAACGTGATGTTTTAAAATTTTGTTACAAGAATTGCATGTAAAGGTCCTTAAATCAATATGTAGCAGAAGAGTATGTCATCCAAGGTGTTTTCGGCTCAATATAAATCCAACCAATTAATATCTCAAAAGAAATCGACGCAAGACCTTCAACCACTCCCAACTTTGGTTGCTTTTGTCTTGCCCACAAATGACCCTAGATGAGGGTGCTTTTGCAGCCACAAAGATGGCCACGAAGTCATGGTAGAGGAAAAAGAAGAAGAAAACGGTAGACACAATGACAAAGAGGCAGCCGTTTTTTCTCTCTCAAGGAAGGAGCAAACAACACACACCATTCCAATAAACCTAAGGGGGTAGCCATATAAAGAATTTGCATTAGAGTACAATGATGGGTCAAGCCCAATAGGATAGATAAGTGGTCCAAGTATTTCACTAAGTGAGCCGACACTTAAAAGTCGTTCAAAAAGTGGGGAAACGAGCCATGACCAGCACTAATTACATTAGACTACTTCCAATAGCCCAAATAGTTTTAGAGTCGGGTCATTTCATTTAGGTGTAGACTTTTAATTAAGTTATTTGGCCAATGCCGACTGAGTAAATTATATTGATTTAACATCGTCGTACTGGAGTTCGTTTGACAACAATTTGTCCCACAAACCTCCACTTTGGTGTCAAAGGACCACAAGAAAAAACATTATCACTTATGACAACTCTAAAAGGAAAACCAATAAAATAAAAAATTATTTTATTCCACCAATATTTAGAAGATCCTTGTAATTTTTAAACTTTACTAATGGCAACAACTTACTGTCCATGTCAGAGTGATTATATTGTATATGGTCTTTTTCAAGTCTTACCACCTATTGTGATACTATATCTCTAATGAAATGTAGTCTAACATCAATGTGTTTGGTGCCTTTGTGAAAAACAGGATTTTTGCATAGATATATAGAAAATTGACTATTGGATACACTGCCACATAATCATTCAAGACATAGTTCATGAAGCAAGCATCTAAACAACCGAGCCTCTTTAATAACTTCAGTGATAGCAATATATTCTAATTCTGTCGTGGATGATTTCTAACTAATGCAAAAGTTAGACAAAGTAAACATATATGAAGAAGTTGATTTCCTATTATCCCTATCTTCGCATAGTCCGCATCTTCAAAACCTTTTGATTTCACTCCTTTACTAATACCAAACTTTATACCTACATCAGGAGTCCCCTTCAAATACTTTAACATCCACTTTAAGGCTTCCCAATACTTGGGACATGGATTAGACATATACCTACTAAGAGTAAGATAAATTCGATCTAGTGCAAATCATCAAATACATAATAGATCCAATAACATTAGAATATGAAATCCGACTCATGCATTTTATTTCTTTTTCATTACATGGAGTCTGGCATTTAGATAACATAAAGTTTTTTTTTTTTTTAAGGATGGAGGTACCTCCGAGATTTTATTAATATGCTATCACCTGTGGTGGAGGAATATCATGGTTACATAGGGAAATAATAAAAGCAGTAAATGAAAAAAATACTACTTCTCTTACAATGAAATAAATGATAATAGACAAAAATAAAATATAAAAAGTCATACTCTAATGCTGGGTAGTCCATGTCTATCATTCTGTATGAGTACCCTAATATATCATGGTAGGTCAATTATTGCATATATCTGATATCGCCGATGATCCGAACCATCTGCAACAAGAGCATCTGCTACCTAATTTTCCTCCCTGTAGATGTGGGAAACTATGTCTCTGCCAAATGATAAGATGTTTGTGATCTATCTAAGTATGTCCTGAATAGCCGATGGTCATCTTCTTCCTTTAGTGATGTAGTGAATAGCCACTACAAAATCTGACTCAATCCAAATGGCTGAAAGACTGAGTCCTCTAGCTAGTAAAATCCCATTAAGAATACCCCTGAGCTTTGACTCTAATATCATCCACGATCCGTACGAAGTTGAGAAGGCCCTCATACAGTGACATGCATGATGTCTAATGATGCCTCCCTTCTTTCAAAACCAACCTTGACGTATCCATCAGTATTGTACTTGACAGATCTAACTGGTGGAATATGACGCCACCAAGCCAGAGAGAGGGGGGAATGATGAAGGGAGTCCAAAGAAATACCAAAGCTGGGTGCAAATGTCAAATCTCCTCACCAATGTATAGCTCGAAATAGTCTTCCCATATAAAGAAAATGGATCATGCGATAAACCCTCCAAATGATATATCTATCCACCATGCAGATCCCCCTATACTTTGTATCATTCCTCTCGATCCAAAGAAATCAAAATATCAGTAGAGAAATGATAGTGCAAATGTGTTCACAATGAACATCCCTCTCCTAAACCTATAGGTATCTGAAAAATATCCCTAAAATGATGCCATATGTGATCGAATATGCTACTCCCAGTGAAGATGTGACTAATAGTCTCATTCTCAGAACGACACTGGATAACCACATCTACTGGATGATGTCCTGCCATAGTCTCTAGCAAAAGAATGAGACGATAATTGGCAAAATGGAGCTCCACTATAATGGATAGGAATCCTGATACTGGTGTCCCATATGTACGAGCTGCCTATTGACTTGGTAGCGAAGCTACCATCCGATGTATCCCGCCAACAATGTGATTCGGAGAATATTTGCATAAAGGTATAGTCCATATCTATACCTTCATAAGATGAGGGAAAACATATAATAAACATCCTATATCCCACCCAGTATCATCAAAAACATCATGTACCATCACAAATGTATGTTGTCGGTGTGAGAACGTGGTCGCACCCATCCAACAATCATACCAAAAAGATATATGACATGCCCTAATGTGCCATACAATGTGTGGTTTTGTCCGGGGCCCAACTAATTTTAGCCTCTTCCATGTAGGAGAAGATAAGTTGGGAATTGCTGCAAGTGAAGGATGTGTCCCCATACAATACTTGCTAAGTAAAAATTGGGCCCAAAGTGATCTTTGAGAACAGAACAACCACCAAATCTTCATGGAGAAGGTGTCTACCACATCATGTAATCTCCTAAAGCCTAGACCACCATCATCAGTAGGAAGGTAAATCTCCTTCTAGCTCCACCATTCTAAACACCACGTCTGCTCCTTAGAGTCCCACAGGAAATGCACAAAGATGCTCTAAAGTTTCTTCAAGATAGCCTTGGGAAGTGCATAATCTGAAGAAGATGTAATGGCATAGAAGATAGCACTAACCTCAATAAGGTAATATGGCCCCCAAGTGACAAAAAACGTGATACCCAACCTGAGATCCTATTCCTGAGCTTCTGAATAAGGCATCATAAATAACGTTCCTCTTAGTCTCCTTAAATAAAGAGACCCCCAAATAAGTGAAAGGATGCGGCTGGTGTCTACATCTAGTCAAAATCTCCAAACGTCTGATATAGTATAAGTCCATTCTTATCGCTATTCACCAACTAACCATAAGCCTCCTCATAATGCTCCAGATAATCAAGAATCCACCTAATACTGTTTCTGGTCGTTGGCGAATATGATCATATCATCAGCAAATGAAAAGTGTGGGATTAGAGTACTACCTCTATGCAAATAATACATACTGAAATATTCCTGAAACCTTTGAGTGAACAAGCTGAAGGCCCAAGAATAGCTAACCAAGAGGGAGGTAAATTGATTATTTAAAACTTTTTAAAAAATTATAATACAAACTCAAGCAAGTAAAGACCAAATCAATAAATTCAAATAGTAAGCGCAAATGTAAATGCAATAAATAAAGGAGGGATAGAATGCAAACGATATAATTATGGATATTCGATCCAAAGTCACATACGACCTCTATTACCAACCTCTTCATCACGAGCAAGGCCTTTTCACTATGTTGATTGTATTATGGTGCAATCCAACCACTTACAAAGCTTTCGATGACTTAAAAATAAGATGAATCGATCCTTGTACAATGTCGAGCTTTATAGGACCTCAACACGACCTACAAATTTAATATTAAAGTGATTTTACAATTTGAAACTTCTCTCTTAATAAAGAATATGATCAAATTAAGTACTAAGAGAGAAATAGGCTAACACTTAAATAATTTGAAATTAAAGAAGCTCAAGTGGTAGATGAGAGAACTTTAATGGAAAATATATTTTTCCAAAGTTGATTAAATCAATCCAAAGTTTTCAAGGTAAATATTTGAAGAATTAAAAAGATCAAAGAGTTTTTGCTCAAGTAATTTTCACTTTTATGTTCAATAAGAATACTTTATGAATGC
The DNA here is from genome assembly GCA_903798385.1 of Fraxinus cuspidata. Taxonomy (NCBI): domain Eukaryota; kingdom Viridiplantae; phylum Streptophyta; class Magnoliopsida; order Lamiales; family Oleaceae; genus Fraxinus; species Fraxinus cuspidata. The sequence goes on along the minus strand of CAIGRP010029676.1, from coordinate 19,022 downwards.
AATAAGTAGAGGCATTTATAGAGTTCAAAACGTAAAAAAAAATTGGGAGTTCAGATGACTGCCTCCGGTCGACTGCCCCTTGTGTGGATAACCAATATAGTCGTTTGTACAAAAACAATCAGAGGTCAGAACGGTCAAATTTTGGACCGTCGGAAATTACTAGTCGACTGCCTCTTTTGGCTAGTCAATAGCCTTTTCTAGTCGGTCGACCATCGGGCAGTTCGATATTTTTCACGTTTTGTCTACATTTGTTCCAATTTGAAGGTTTTGAAAAGTATGAACTTTTGAAGAGCATTTTTAACTAACTTTTCAATACAAAAAGTGTTATACAAGTCCAAATATCATTTTTAAAAGTCATTTTTACATTTAATCAAATCATTGTATTCGAATAACTTTTAAAGCACAAAATTATTTTTAATGCATGTAAGGGTTTTGAGCTTAAGCATTCATTGTAATATATCAAAGTGTTAGTACCTTTAAACTTTAGCTAAGAAATCAAGCATTTGATCTTGCTCCGAAATTTGACTCTTAAGTTCTTGAATGTGACTTAGATCTTGACTTCCTTTATGATCCAATTTGTGGTGATATATTTTAACAACCATAGATCAATTTTCCATCGTAGGCGTTGAAGGAATATAATCACTTGAATTCAACTTGTTAGTAAACAAGATTAACTTGTTTGTTATAATCAAAGCTTTAAGGTTTTAATCAACCATAGGTCAACACATGCACGAGAAGTAATTTGTAGCTGTGATGAACAAAAATGGTAAAATGGGATCATCCTTCTGAGCCATCGTGGGGAGGGAAAAAACCACATGGACATCCATTAGGAGTGCAGAAAAATGACACTCCGAGATCCACTGTCTAATCCTATCGATCCGATATGATTAAATCCAAATGTCTCCAATACGGAATAAATGAAGCCCCAGTCCATGCAATCATATACTTTAGCCATGTCTAGCTTCAATATAATGTTACTTCCTCGTACTCTAGTATCCAAAGTGTAGAGAGGCTTCTGAGCTAATAAGAGATTGTCCCAATCAGACGGCCAGAGATGAAGCCACTCTGTAGATGAGAGATAATGCGCAGTAACAGTGTATTCAACAGAGTGTTCAAAAGATTAGTAATAAGCTTATTGAACATTGTACATAAGCTGATGGGTCTGAAGTCGGTCCATCTACAAGCATTGTCCCTCTTAGAGAGCAATACAATAGTAGTAGCAACAAAACTCCATGAAAGATGGCCGCCATCAAAGAAGTCCAAGACTACTTTGTATACGTCATCCTGAATAATGTCCCAATAATGTTGGAAAAATAGGGATGAGAAACCATCCAGGCCGACAACACTATCAGCATCTATACTAAAAATCGCATCCCTTATCTCATGAATCTAAGAGAGACAATTTAATGACAAATTATCATCTTCCATCTAATGCCTGGGGATGACATCAGAACGAATGGGGTCCAAAGGCTGTGCAGGAGCAGATAAAAGGTCCTGGTATAGTAAAATAGCCGAACTTTGAATGTCAACAGGAGTAGATAAGACTTTCGCAACTTGTATTCTGACAGACCTGATATGCAATTTGATCCAACGTCCCTGGACCATCTCATGGAAATATCGAGTATTGTGATCTTCCTTACATACCTAATGTGAATTGGTCTTTTGCTTCCAAAAACCCTCATCAATAGATAAAGCCCAGTTTAAAATTGCTTGAGCATGATGAAGTAAGTTACGATGTTCTGGTGTAGGGTCTCTATCATATACTAATTCTACCTCATCAACCCTATCCTCAACATCCCTTACCCACTTGGAAAACATCATCAAACGCATATCGATTCCATCAACGCAGTCCTTGTTTCACCTTTTAAAATTTCTTCCAGAGAGCAATTATCCCCGTAAGATAAGTAGGAAGTGACCACTTCTGAGAGACAATAGCTGAAAAAATCATGATGCTTCGTCAAAACGTTAGGAATTTGAAAGGTATGTGTCCCAAATCATCATCACAAATCCACAGAAGTAGTAAAGATGAATGATCAGATGAAGTCTTATTCAAGTGCCTCGCTGTAAGCTATCGACAGAATGCTACAACTGTATAGTTAATGAGTACCCTATCCAGTCTCTTCCTGACCCAACCATTAGTCCAAGTATACTGATTCCCAAGAAAATCAGCATCTTCCAAAACACGGTTAACATCATATAAGAGAAAATAATAGTACCTCGATCATGAGTATTATGACCAGTGCGCTTACCATCATGTGTATTAACATTAAAGTCTCCCCTATCAAGGGTCGTCCATATCGATGGAAATGTGGTGAAGACCCACCCACAAATCTCTCCTGATAGCAACATCACATGAAGCATAGACTCTATTCAGATAGATGGGACTCGCTAGTCTGATATCATCAACTCTAATGTGAAAGAACTGGGGATGATCATCAATAATAATAGTGGTCCCCGCATTCCAAAAAAATAGATCTTGTTCGACTCGTTTTGAACTCTGGTGTTAAAGTGCAGATATCGTTGAATATAATCAAATCTATGTTGAAGTAGAAAAGGTTCCAGTATAACCAAAAGAAAAACCGGATGGAGCTGTATAAGTCTTTTCAGGTACGAGGGGAAGCTACACCTCCCACAATCCATATGATGACATTCATAGGGACGGGAAATGTGAGGACGTATCATGTGACTGACTCCTAGTGACCTCCTGCTCGGATGTAGAGTAGCAGTAGCCATCGGGTACTTCTTTCATATAACACGGACGAAGCTGTCATCCTCTGTCTTTTTAGCCATACCAACTAAATCCTCAATAGATGATCTACGGAATATACCCTATTAATGAACCTCAATTTGTAATGTACTCTACATATTCTCGTGCTCAGACTGTACAAATGGGATGGATGCATCAACATTCTGCGGACAAATAGATGAAGCATTAATAGTAATAGGTGCCTGTGTCCGAGCTGAAGATGGACCTATAATATGTATAGCTCTGATACATTCAAACTCTGAGTCATCTGGTATCAGTGGTTCTCGAACCATAAAATCTACAAGGGGGTCAAAATATGAAGTATGGGTGGGCTTAACAACCTGGGGTAAAGCCTCAGTAGTAGCAACTATAGTAGGAACTGATGGCAATGAAGAAATTATCTGAGGAGCAACTGAACATGGAATTAGCTAAACTGTACAATCTGTGGGACTCACTTAAGGAACAACTCACTGAAACTTGAGCATGTGTCCCATCTGGAACTAGTATATCAACTATAGCAACTGGTGGTACAAGATATGAGATAGACTGAAGTTGATTATCTAAAGTGCTAGCAATATGTTATCCGTGTTGTTCTTTGTGGACAGGAACCCCTCACTTATGAGGTTCAACAAGTATTTCCTTACCCTTTCCCTTGTCCTTGACCTAGAGCACGGTCCTCAAGTGTGACTGCAGTAGGTGGTGATACTAGACGTGATCCAAAAAAATAGTGATCATCAATATACCCAAAGTGTCTACATCAAAAGCAATGGTCTGGCTTCTTGCTATAGAGGATAGACTGTCAATATCCACCATGTTTTCCCCTCTCAATCCAAATACTGTCCGGAAGCTTATACTCTAAATTAACCTTTATACCTACCCGAGCCTTACTAGATCGGCGTAGATCTAATGTCACCTCATCAATACGAAGTGGTACTCCAATTGCCTTAGCTAATGCAAATAAACTACTCTTGGCCCGAAAGTGAATGGGCAATCAAGGAAAGGAAACCTAGATAGGAGCTAAGGGGTCTCATGTTGTGGGCTTATACTAAACGTCTATTCAATAACTCGTATCGAACATCCATCAATGTACCAAGTAGGTTTGAGGAATAACCATGTGCTATCATCCTCATGCACCAAATGAATCAGAATATGTATAGCATCAATAAGGCATATCATAAAATAATCATGAAAACCAAATTTCTAAAAGCTATCACGTACATTAACCATTGAAGGCTTACGACGTGAGAATTTTCCAACAAGTGTAAACTTGTATGGCTCAGATAGGAACTCATCTTCCTCCTCAGTAAAGGCAATATTAGGCTCCTCCATACGCATAAAAGGTTCCTTGGAAGCAAGCCTATGATTGTTGGAATCCGATGGGGGCATATACGATAGGTGCAAAAGATTTTCTCTAGCTCCTTTCTACTTGAAAGATAACAGGTTTACTTGAAAAGATGACGGCATATGATTTATTATCGTGACCCTGTGATGTCTGACCAGCAGGTGGTAGTCTAGCTTGAGTAGAATTCATAGAAGCAATAACTGTACCTCGTGGTGCAGCACAGGTTGGCGCGTGGTACACACGCACAGTCTGAGATGGAATAATCTGGTTTTGGAATTGGATGTAAATCAACAATATCCATATGATGATTATAAACCTAAGAAACATGAGGAACAACTGTTGGTCAAGTTTCTTGATGTTCGTGTGAAGGCACATTTTTCAATGTTTCAATTCATGTCAAATTGGAAACTAAATTCCCAATTCCAGGGGTTTTAGAGCTACCGAGATCAATGGAAGGGACGTAATGACCTGAGTCTTACCTAGGAACTACTAAATTGGCTGGCTTGTTTTGCATGCTATTAGGCACGGATCCCAATGAGAAGTTTTTGACCAAATATGACTTAATGGAGATCACCCTAGGGGTTTTTGAGACTTACAAATCCATTGGTGATGATCCCATGCCCAAAATCTGAGCAAAATTGACAGATTTTATTATGGGCGGATTGATCATGGTCAAAAGAAGAATTTAACTATGCAATTGAGGAAATCGATGCATGAATTGGAGCAATTGAATCATGATTCAAAGTTGTATAGGACTGTATTGAATTACCCATGTTTAAATTGGTGGATTGGAGCATAGTAGATTGACCAATTGAAGTGGAGTGATACTGTTCGTTTGTGCAAGAAGTGGGCGAACTTTGAGTCTGAAATTGGGGCGTTTTTGGAGCAATTGATGAAATTGAAGTATTACCCATGGATGTAAGGGCTTGGGGAAGACTCGACTGAAGCTAATTTACTGATTCCTTGTCGCGAGATTCACGAATTGAGGCAAACAGATTTGGATTCGAAATTGTCGGGCATAATTGATTAACATCATAACGAATTGGTGCATTATTAATTGATGTTATCCATGGTATTGATCATCTAGATGAAGGCTACCAATTGTGGGTGATGCATGATTGTGGGTGTCCCCGAAGGTGCATAAATTGATAAAATGAGTAGTACAACTAATGGCGATCTATAAGTTGACTCAGTGGATCAACATGCTCCAATGCTTCTCAACTGAACTACTATCGGATAAAAAAAAGGGTGACAAAATATATGAGATTGTAATTCAGTGAGTAGATAGTTCACAAATAAGTATACTTTTTCTATTTATACATATTTACTGAAAAAGTTTTACTTATTCTATTACTACTTTAAGAAATTCTAAATTTCCATACTTTATTTTATGACTAAAATATGATGGAGTCATAAAATCATTTATTTTTTATTCTAATTGGAACCTGTAAGGTATTTTGAATATAAGTAATGTAATATGAATGAAATCTATGTAACACTAATATTTCACAATACTATAAGCTGAAATCTTGATTCTGTAATTTTAAAAAAATTAAATTTCGTAGTTTGAAATCTAATATTGTAATAATACAAAAAAAAACACACCTGAAAGGTACCTTGAATAACCATATTCATATATCGATTAATATCAATGTACATGGCAAAGATATTCATATCTGAAAATTCTAGGATTTTGATAATTCTATTCTATAATTCTGGTCATGCGTGCACAGAGCTATCCAAATGCTATATTCTGGTTATACACTCTGAAAACACGTTTACAATAGTGTAGAACAGGTAAATCACCATTACTGTCATACACTGTGGAGACACATTCACACCAGTGCAAAACAAGTAAAATCACCATAACTAGCCATACACTATAAAGACACATTCATACCAGTATAGACTAAGGTGAAATCACACGGGTATTTTCTTATGGTTTTAAAAATAACTTTAGATATAATGAAATATTTACTACTCAATGATTTAATAAAACTAAATTTAAATTTACAAAATTGCATATTTATAAAAGTCTATTTCTTCGAAAAATTATGTTGTCTGACCCATCATCTGAAATAAGTAACTTTTCTAGGTTATATAACTTACTATAAGTACTATACAAAAATAAACATTTCATATAAGCCTTAAAACTAACATGAATAAATAAGTATTTATTTCTAGAAAAGTAGTTTTTCACTCCCACAATACAAGCTACATGATATGATAGTCGAGAGACTTTTTCAATCTCTTCGTCACCACCTAAAACATGATACAAAATAACTAATTTAACAACTACTATACAAAGCAGCCCTTAATAATTAATTACAAAATACTAAAACTTGATTTTTCGATACTTGAATAAATTCCCCAATTTTTTTTTAATCATTTAAAGCTAATTCTACTTTTTAGTTCGTTCCCTAATCTTTAATTTATCAAAATTATCTTCATCCCAAGCATAAAAGTAATTCCATCTTCCATTTTGGTGAAAACTAGCAATCACAACTCAACCAATTTAATTTCCATCTCGTTCCATAAATTCATGCTTTCATGTGAGTAATTCTTCTACACAATCATTTCCACTAGCTATCCTTACCCAAGAATCCAATTAGAAATTCTAAGGTTAGCTAGAATTGCATAGCTTGATGCAAATAGCATAAAAAATCAAGAAACTTGGCTTGAAGTTGTACTATTTCCTTAATCTAAAAATTAAACCAACAAATTAAAGCCCTAGAAATCAGTATAGTCATTCCAGAAAAAATACTTCTTTACCTCTTGAAGAAAATAAAGAAATGGAATGAAACTCAAGGTTTAATAGTCGGACCTACCTCTTTTTACCTTTTCCTCTTCTTTCTTCTCTAACTTCCCCCTTTTCTCAGCTTTCCATATTTGCTTCCGTTTTGTCCCTCAGTCTTAACTTACTGTTTTATATAAAATGAGAAATGGGTAGCGGAGCACTGAGTCAAATTGCAATATAAGTCCTTCATTTTTTGTTTGAAAAACATTTAGTAATTAACTTCCTATAATTCAAAATTAAAACCTCAAATTTTTAATTTGTTCATCTAATCTTTTAGCATTTTCAATTGTAAAATAAGACCCAAACAATGATTTGTTCAATTAAGTCCCTATTTGACTTTGACTTTGACTAAAATCAAATGGGTTGTAACACCTATGTTTAGGCAAAGGGGACAACATTGGTTCGGGTACAACATCTAGGAAGAAAGGTCTTCATCAAGCTATTGTGTCTTCCAATCTTAGTTTGTAGTTTTTCTGTTTCGTTGACCATGTACTTAGGGATGGAAATTGTTCCATTTGGTTCTGATTTCGATAGAATCGAACCGAATCATGAATCAATATTTTTTTTATAGTGGAACCAAATGATTTTTATAAATATATGGAACCAAACCGAAACTAAACTATTTGGTTCTGGTTTGGTTTGGTTTGGTTTAGTTTGGTTCAAGTATTATTATTTATTGAGAAAAAAGAGAGAACATTTGAGGAAGAAAAATTGAAGGTTGAAACTTCAATTTCAAAAATCCATATGACGGCAGTAGTTGAGCACGACATTTGATGACAGGCAATAATTGTTGGTCTTCATGCGAGAGTCGGTATATAAAATGAAAAGAAGAAAAAATGAGAAATGAATTATGGTTTGGGTTTCCAAAATGAATTAGGGTTTTCAGTCTCCACATTGAGAAATAAGAAATCAAAGGTACATAGCCTTTTTGTCATAATTTTTAATTGAATTTTGAATTTTTAGTTTTAATTATAATTCACTAACATATAATAAAAAAAATTTAAAAATTGAGTTGGGTTCTTGGTTCTAGAACTAGAACTAGAATCGAACCAAATGGTTCTCAGTTTTAAGAACTATAATCGTTTTTTTTTACCGAACCGCGCGGTATGATTTATTTCTAGTTGTCCACCCCTACATGTACTCTACAAAAGAGCTACAGAATCTATCCATGGCAAAAGCCTCAGGAACGTGTCTCTGCATTGTAACATAATGAGTTTTGTTACATGTACATGGGAGTTTACACCCCCCTTGTACACGCCCCACTCACAAGATTTGAGGGGGGTATGAGGGAGGTGTGTACATGGGGGTGTAACTTAGCATTTTTCTAACAGAATTGAGATATCTCTGCAAGACCGAAAATAGTGTTAACCTTTTATAGAATTAAAAAGTGCCTTATACCATTAGGATTATAGCTTTTATTCTCAGCCACACTATTTTGGTGCCTATTCAATGGAGCTGTAGAGGCTTGATAATTCCTAGCTTTAAATTATTTCAGAGGAGAACATATCTTCGTAACTATTAAGTTAAAGTATGTTTTCTTATATGTTCGAAATGTAATTGTCCGGACATACCAATTCCTCCTAATAAATTTAGCCTATAAAAAAAATTACAAAATAAGAAATTTTTACATTGAGTCTTGAAAGAAAATACAGAGATTGAAAAGAACACAACGATAAGTACGGAATCACAATAGGAAATTCTAGCATTGCATACCATCTAAATTTAAATCCTAAAATTGTGTAGATTAATTATATGTAGACAGTAAGATAAATCTGTCTAAACCCTAAAAAATAAGCTCAGTAAAAAGTAGACAGAGATGATATTTCATTTAATTTACTTATTTTACTCAATTTAGTCTAGTCTTCTTAATAAATACTCAACTTGGACTTTCTTTCTCAATGGCATGGTCCAATCCCCATGCTCTATTGACCGTTAGAAAACAAGCCAAATTGCAATAACCCGATATTAGAACTTAAACCACTTGTTATGAATATTAAAGTCAAAAAAATTATTACAAGATGATAAATAATCACAAAACAACACAAGATTTAACGTGAAAACCCAAATCTAGGAAATCTAAGAGCAGTGGCTAAAAATTTACTATAATCAATAGCAAAGAAGTACAAAAAATCTCACAAGACTCTCAACCTATTTTAAAATACGTGAGTCTCTCTCTCTATAATCTAAATCATCTCACTTTGATATTCTCTAAATGCCATACAATGTTTTGCTATGCTCTCACAAGGTTATGAAGATGTTACATAAAATGGAGCATATATAGGAACTCATTACAAGTGTTTTGAATGAAATACAATTCAAGGAACGAATCAACATCGAAAAAGGATTCCCGCTCGGATAACACTGTGGTAGGCGAGCGGTGGTCGCGTGCTCAAGCACTGCAACTACAACGCTGGGGCCAAATTTCACCACGTCTTCCGTTATGGGTGTCTAGGCACCCCGAACCTAGCATTGGGTGCTAGTTTGTTGTCCAAAACTTCAAAATCAAGTCTTTAACTATCTAAATTCCTTTTACCAATCAAACTTCCAATCTTTGATGAACTTTGACCCTTTTTTCAACCGAACAACCAAACCAAGAACACTCTTGTTCCTTTTATCAATTTACCAACTCAATCATAATCACAATAGGAATTTAGGTCGTATTCCAACAATCTCCACCTTGACACAAATTCTAATGCAATGAATTATTCTTCAAGCAATTCTCAAACAGAGTACTCAAGCTCCACCTCTTCCACCATGTCCCTTCGAGAATACTCGGTAACTATGAACAAAATCCAAGCATTGCTTACCAGCAAAACTACCTTAGGCCCCAAACTTGCTTGAATCATTCCATTCACTTCCAACTTCACCTGAGTTGCCAAACTTGCTCGAATCACCACTAGCAACACACGATCACAATCAAATCTATTAAAGTTACCACTTATCAAACTATAAGCCGCAACTGCATTTAAATTAATCGTCGAACCTTCTAAAACATATAATCGAGACTTTCTCCATTCCTTCAACACAACTCTAGAACCCTTGCTAAAACTCCACCTCCACTAGTATAAATGTACCATTTTGAATTTAGAATACTCAAGGAGATCATATATCTGTTCAAACTATGAACATGTCTCACTTCACCAAGTGTCCTGACTTTTCCATCAAAGATCTTGATTCTGACCTTACCAATACCATCTATCATACAAGACGAATTATTTCCCATCACTGTACAACCCCTTGTAACACTTTCACCATTAAAAATCACCAGAAGATCTTCATCACTAGAGTCTTCTTTGACAAGACTAGTTTCAGGAAAATTATCTATTTGTCCCATCTGATCTATAGCAACAAATTTATTTGTGTCATGTCGCTTCAGGTAGCCTTCTTTTGTGTCCTTTCTTCTTGCAAAAATAACAAACCATATCACTGTTATTAGCTTTTGACCTATCCCTTCAGTGACTACACGAATCCTTCTCATGAACAACAAGAACTTGTCAGGCTTCTGATCCGACAATCAGTTCCTTCATCATATTTCTAGAATAAAGGGCATCATAAATCACATCAATGATAAGAGTATCTTGACTATACAAGATGGTAACGAATATAGCAAAATCAGTACTAAGACCTCTTCACCGTACTTGACCTCCTTTGTCTCCAAATTAGAAATGATTTCCTAGAATGTAGATAGATAATCTTGCTAGTTAGACTCCTAGTCATGCATAACTGCTCTAACTTCAAACATAATGCAACGGCAATTTTCACTTTTATCACGTCCCAAAGAATTTAATTTGAAAGATGAAAATAAACCTGTGATAGGGCCTTCCGCTACCAACCTTCTCATCCATTGTCAAAGTTGCGGGCATTCTATTAAGCCCTAATAAAGCATCATTCAAATCATATTGGACGAGCACTACTTGAATCTTGATCTGCCGAAAAGAAAATCTGACATTGCAAACTAAAAGCGAAATTTTATACTTCACATTTGCCATTTCAAATAAATCAAACCTCATTGATCAAAATTTACTTTAATATAAGACCAAAATGACTCTCCCAAAACTTCAATTCTTGGCTATGAGACCACTTGTTAGAAAACAAGCTGAATCTTGGCAATAACCCAATATTAGAACTTATACCACTTGTTATGAATATTAAAGGTAAGAAAATATGACAAGATGAAAAAGAATAACATAAAACACAAAATTTAACGTGGAAATCCAAATCCAGGAAATTCAAAGGCAGAGGCAGAGAATTCACTATAATCAATAATAAAGAAATACAAAAGGATCTCGCAAAACTCTCAGTCTATCTTAAAATATGCTAGTCTCTCTCTCTCTCTATAATATAGATCCTCTCACTTTAATTTTCTCTAAATGCTATACAATGTTTTGTTATTCTCTCACAAGGATATGAAGATGATACATCATGTGGAGTATATGTATAGGAACTCATTGCAAATATTTTGGATGAAATACAACACAAGAAACAAATTAGAATAAAAAAAGGATTCCCATTTGGATAACACTGCGGCAGGCGAGTCGCAGAGCTCAAGTACGCAAATGTAACACTAGGGCATTACTTCTCAAGCCAAATTTCATCGTTTATTTCGTTATGGATGCCAAGGTACACCAAACCTAGCGTTGGGTACTAGTTTGTTACCCCAAAACTCCTAAACCAAGTCTTCAATTATCCATAGTCCTCTTCTTAATGAAACTTTCAATCCTTGATGAACTTTGATCCCTTTTCAACCGGACTTTCAAACCGAGAAGAAATTTGTTCCTTTTATCAATTTACCAACTCCGTCCTAATCTCAATAGGAATTTGGGTCATATTTCCATAATCTCTACCTTGACACAAATTTCAATGCAAGAAATTATTCTTCAAGCAATTTTCCAAACAGACTACTCGGAACTCCACCGCTTCCACCATGTCCCACTAGGCATATTCAGCACCTATGAACAAAATCCAAGACTTGCTTACTAGCAGAAGTATCTTGGACCCCAAACCTACCTAAGTCATCACGTTCACTTCCAACATCACGTGAGTTACCAAACTTGATCTAATCACCATGTACCACGGGATCATCAAGATCAAAACTAGTTATACCTTAGCTAGAAGTCGATTTTTCATTATCATTGTTTGAATCACCACGTGCAATACGATCACAACCAACTCTATCTGAGTTATTGCTTATCGAACCATAAGTCATAGCTACATCCAAAGTGATCATCGAACCTTCCAAAACATATAACCAAAACTTCCTATGTCCATTCAGCACGTCTCGAAACCTTGCTAACTTTCAGAACTCCACCTCTACCGGTATATATGTACATTTTTGAATTGAGAGTACTCAAGGGGATAATATTTCTGTTCAAACTAGGAATTTCTCACTTCACCAAGTGTCCTGACCTTCCCATCAAACATCTTGATTCTAACCTTACCAATATCAACTATCTTACAAGGCGAATTATTTCTCTTCACCACGCAACCCCATCTAATAGTTTCATATGTTGAAAACCAATCCATGTAAGAACATATATGAAAAATGCACGTTAAATCAGAGACTCTACTTATGCTTGCAGAGGGATGTAAGGACTACTTTTATGAATCCAATCCTATCCAGGTTCAGAGTCACCGTCAAACATCACCAAAAGATCTCCATCACTACAGTCTTCTTCTATAAGACTAGTTTCATCGAAATTATCAGATTGTACCTTCTGATCTATAGCTACACATTTGTTCATGTCTTGTCACCTTGATGAGTCCTTTTTCGTATGCCCCTTCTTCTTGCAAAAATAACAAACTATATCATTGTTATTAGCTTTTGACCGCCCCTTTAATGGCCATCTGAATCCTTCTCATGAATAACAAGACCCTCTACCTGAGCCTCCGATCTGATGATCAGTTAGTTTATCTTTTTTCTAGAATAAAGTGCATCATAAACCTCGTCAATGGTAAGAGTATCTCGACTAAACAAGATGGTGTCCCTGAATATAATATACGAAGCGAGCAACGAAAATAGCAAAATAAACACTAACTCATCTTCATCGTACTTGACTTTCATGGTCTCCAAATTAACGATGATTTCCTTGAATGTGGATAGATAATCTTCCAACGATCCACTTTCTGTCATGTGATAAGAATATAAGTACTGGTTTAGATGCAATTTGTTGATTAGACTCTGAATCATGCATAACTGCTCTAATTTCAACCATAATGCATTGGCAATTTTATCTTTTACCAAATTCTACAGAAATTGATTTGAAAGATAAAGATGTATCTATGATACGGCATTTTGATCTTTATACTGCTTCTCCACTAATGTCAAAGTTGTGGGCACTCTATTAAGCCCCAACAAAACATCATCCAAATCTAATTGGATGGGCACTATTCGCATCTTGATCGACCACAAAGAAAGTCTGGTGTTGCGATCCAAAAGTGAAATTTTAAACTTCATACTTGCCATCCTGAAACAATCAAACTTCGTTGATCAAACCTTGCTTTAATTCAAGACCAAACTTGCTCTCCCAAGAACTTCAGTCCATTGCTTTGATACCACTTGTTAGAAAATAAGCCAATATAAAATAACATAATGACAGAACTTATATCACTTATTATGAATAATAAAGCCAAGAAAGTATGGCAAGATGAAAAAGAACCATAGAAGAACATAAAATTTAACAAGGAAACCCAAATCTGAAAAATTCTTAGGTAGAGGCGGAGAATTCACTATAATCAATAGTAAAGAGGTACAAAAAGATCTCACAAAACTGTCAACCTATCTTAAAATGTACGAGTCTCTCTCTCTATAATCTAAATCCTTTCACTTTGTTATTCTCTCAATCCTATACAATGTTTTGCAATACTCTCATAAGGTTATGGAGATGATATATCAAGTGGAGTATATATAGGAACTCATTATAAGTGTTTTGAATAAAAGACAACTCAAACTACGAATTAGAATTGAAAATGGATTCTTGTCTGGATAACACTGTCTCAGCGGTAGGTGAGCAACGGTCATGGTGCTCGAACACAGCATCTGTAATGTTGAGAAACTGCATCTCGGGCCAAATTTCACTATTTCTTCCGTTATGGGGGCCTAGACATCTTGAACCTATCATTTGGGGGCTAGTTTGCTGTCCAAAACTCCAAAACCAAGTTTCAATTATCCAAAATCATTTTAACAATCAAACTATCAATCGTGATGAACTTTGATACATTTTTCAACTGGACTTCCAAACAAAGAATACTCTTATTCTCTTTAAAAATTTACCAACCCAATCCTAATCCTAATAAGAATTTGAGTCATACTCCAACATTGATCTTTTTCATGAACATTCTATGAGATAGCTATACAGAGTAAAAAGGAAATGGCAAGGGCTAGAACCTCTGGTGAACTCGGTAATAAGTAGCAAATGGTTCTGATAAGATAGACTCCTCGGTAGAACTATACAAAAAATAGATGGCCAAATATTCAAGAACCTATCTGAGGTCAATGCTCTGTCAAGACAACATTCCACATGAACCCGATGTCTACCATTAGTCCATAAGTAAAAAGCTTCTTTGAGTTTAACTCCCTAAGCTCACAATTATCTATCAATGCCAAGTATTTCTCCATGGAAATATGCAGGGGATTATAGAGGTGAAACATAACTAGAAAGGGTATCAAGAAAAGTCTATTCCTGACAAATGATAATAGAGAAAATAAGAGAGGAATTGTTGAATTCAAACTTCTTTTTTATTGATTATAATTTTAAAGCACAATGCTAGAGAAATTTCCAACCTTTAGAATGTGAATACAAAGAACTTAAAAGTTGTACTCAAACAACCAAGTACATGAATAACATGTTCATGATTAGAAAGTCATGTTGTAGATTTTCAGCGATTCGATGTACGTAAAGATCTGAAGTATGAGGAATTCCCAACAAAGATGCGCGATATAAAGGTACACATCGTAAGGAATAAAGAGATTTGATGAAAATGTAAAATGCTATATTTTTCATCCCTTTATCTTATGCTTTTTTGATTAATTGATGTATAGATGTACTCATTATTCTTATATTTCAATTTAGGTTGCAATTGGATAAATATGGTAGAATTTAGAAGAAATAAGTGAAAAAGAACTAAAATGGAAGTAAATCAATGTTCAGAGACCAAGATACAAATAATCGAAAGATGACCCGGAAGAAGAAATGAAGATACGAAGATGTCGAAGTCAAATTGAGCAAAGAAATGAAGCATTGGAAGAATAAAAAAGAGAAAAGAAATTAAGAAACGAGGAAACGAAGTTCAAGGGCCAAAATGCAAAAATATGGAAGAGTCTATGCTATGCGATCGCATAGCACAAAACTCTATGTGGTCTCGAATTGTGCTGTAGAGAATTCAAAGGCTAAGCTAAACTCTTCGATGCGGTCGCATGTAGTTATTTTTCGAGGCAATAATTCTGGTTTCCGAATTTAAGTCTTACCTCTTATGGAAACAAGTTGGACAACGTATTTTAAAATCCTAAGTCGGTCGAAAATACATACAGATGCCCACATACCCTTTTGCTCTTAGAATTCTCATGAGTAGCTAGACTTTTGTACTTGGTCAAAGGAAACTGGAGCCTTGAAATCAATAAAAATGTAATATCTAACTTATTTTCATTGTTTAATTCATGTTTTGAGTGTTGAATGTTCTTTTGCACTTATTTTCATGATTGTTACGTTTAATTGCTAAGAAGCTTACTAGTTTATTATTTTTTGCATTCCATAACTAAGTTAGATATTTGTTTTGCGATCGCATAGCACAAAACTCTATATGGTCTCGAATTGTGCTGTAGAGAATTCAAAGGCTAAGCTAAACTCTTCTATGCAGTCGCATATAGTTATTTTTCGAGGTAATAATTCTGGTTTCCGAATTTAAGTCTTACCTCTTATGGAAACAAGTTGGACAACGTATTTTAAAATCCTAGGTCGGTCGAAAATACATACAGACGCCCACATACACTTTTGCTCTTAGAATTCTCATGAGTAGCTAGACTTTGGTACTTGGTCAAAGGAAACTGGAGCCTTGAAATCAATAAAAATGTAATATCTAACTTATTTTCATTGTTTAATTCATGTTTTGAGTGTTGAATGTTCTTTTGCACTTATTTTCATGATTGTTACGTTTAATTGCTAAGAAGCTTACTAGTTTATTATTTTTTGCATTCCATAACTAAGTTAGATATTTGTTTTTTGAGTATTGAATGTTCTTCTGCACGTATTTTCATGATTATTGCGTTTAATTGCTAGGAAGCCTACTAGTTTATTATTTGTTGCAATCTGTAGTTAAGTTAAATATCAAATCCCTAATTATTTGATTCCTTTAACTTATGAAGCAACTAGGATTTAAAGATTAGCTGCATCAGAAATTATTAAATCTTGGGAAGAACGTTTGACTAGATTAAATACAACCGCTTGTGCTTGTGTTATTTAGCTTCATCGATATCTCTAATTATTAAGGTTGTTACTAGATTAAATCTATAGCACTTCTCTTGGGTTGTTTAGTAATTAGGGTTAATTGGATAGCGTATTTTCTAGTTAACTACAATTAATGAGAGATAGGAAAATAATTCCAATGGTGAATATTCAAAGTGTGCATTAATATATATATTTGTGTCCATGATAAGTGTAAAATTCCGATGGTGGATGTGGATTTAGACCAAAGATTACTCTTTTGATTGCTTTCGATAATTTAATTCAAGTTGCTCATTAGTTAATTTCTTTAAAATTGTTTGCATATAATCAAAAAACCCCCAATACTTATTTACATAGCATAAAATTAGACTAATCACTCTTCGTAGGATCAATCCTTACTTCCACTACTACATTTGCTTTTAAAGGTAAAGGTTTTAGTTTTTGGTGCCTACGACAGCACACCAAATTTTGGCACCATTGGCGAGGAGTAATTCTGGTTTTTTTTTCTTCTTCTTGTTTGCTATTTCGTTCTTGAAAAAATCGTTAATTTTCAATATTCACAGTTTTCGGCAGAATTTTAACTCTGATTGGACTTCGCCTTTGTATTTTGAAGAAAAATGGCGCTTTGAGCAATAGTTGTTAATAAACCACCCCTCCCGAAGTCAAATTCCATCATTTTCTAGGGTTTCAGGCATATTATTATTTTTTCCCGTAATTTAGCATAGAATTTTCGTTCGTTTTTCTTTTACTCTACCTTTTTCTTACTTGTTTTTCATGATTTTTTAGAGTTTCCTTAATTGTCTATGATTGTAACTCGATCTTTTAATCAAGGTGATTGGCAGTACGATCAATAAATAAAGAGAACTTTATGCATGTTAAGGATTGGCACTCGGCAAAATTTTGAAGAGAACGATCTCAATCGTGATCTCCTATTTGCTAAAGATTCTGATTTGGAGGATAATGAAGTAATCGCTAGAAATTGAACTTTGAAAGAGCTTGCAGCCTCTAATTTGAATCAATAACCATTATGCGTAATGTTTCTTACTTTAGATGCTACTACAACCTTTGAACTAAAATCTAGATTAATACATTTCTTGTCCATTTTTTATGGTCTTGCATGTGAAGATCCTCATAAGCATCTAAAAGAATTTCATGTGGTTTGTTCGAGCATAAAACCCACAGGAGAGACTGGAGAGCATATTAAATTAAGACCCTTTCCGTTTTCTTTGAACAATTCGGCTGGGGATTGATTATGTTATATACCCTCCGGGTGTATTACCACCTGGGACTAGATGAAGATGCTATTTTTGGAAAATATTTTCCAGCTTCAAGGGCAGCCAACATTAGGAAAGAAATTTTTCGATGTAAGATAGGACAACAAAGAATCCTTATATGCATACTGGGAGCTTTTAAGAAGTTTTGTGCAAGTTGCCCCCATCATCAAATTACTGACGACTTCTCATCCAATATTTCTATGAAGGCATTCTACCCACTAATAGGAGTATGTTTGATGCTGGTAGTGGAGGAGTTTTGGTAGATAAAACTCACAAGAACACAAGGAGCTTAATTGTAAACATGGCAGCCAACTCTAGACAATTTGGCACTAAACTCGATCTTCCTTCTAAACATATTAATGAGGTAAATATCTCATCCATTGAACAAAAAATTGCAAGTCGAACTACTCATGTTTGTTAAATGGTTATACGTAATATGCAGACAGCAAAGGCTTGTGGGATTTGTTCAGTAGTGGGACATCCAACCCATATGTGTCAAACTCTTCAAGAGGAACCCATTAAACAAGTTAATGGAGCTGGTTGCTTTCCTTAACAACCACAAAGGAATTATGATCCCTATTGGAACACATATGACCAGGGATGGATGAATCATCCTAATTTTAGCTATGGGACTCCACAAGTAAATTAGCTCGCAACTCAAAATAGCCCAAGTTTCCAGCAATATAAGCAGACATACCCTCCTAGACAACAACCAAGCCAAACTTCCAATGCAGGTATGTCTTTAGAAGATATTGTTAAGTCCTTTGCCACTAACACTTTACAATTCCAACAAAAGGCCAAGGCCAGTATTCAAAGTTTGGACAATCAGATGGGCCAGATGGCAACAGCAATTATTCAACTAGAGGCACAAAGTTCAGGGAAATTACCCTCGCAAACAATAGTGGATCTAAGAGAAAATGCCAGCGCAATCATCCTGAGAAGTGGTAAAGAGGTTAAGATTCCAGTAAAGGCAGCCCTACAGCATCAAACCAAGAAAAAGGGAAAATGTCGTTATAGACATGAATGTTCCAAATGACAATGGCATACCTAAGCATGAGTTTTCACCTCTTTCTGAAATATTTGATCATGGGGTAAAAGGTTAAACTTTAGCAGAATCTAAGAAATACGAACAAAATCAAGATCTATATGAAACTTTTCGTAGATGCGAGCTAAATATTCCACTGTTAGATGCCATTAAACAAATACCTTGTTATGCTAAATTTTTGAAAAAATTGTGCACAATTAAGAGGAAACAGAAACTTAAAGGATGTGAGAAGGTGAGAGTTGGGGAGAATGTCTCTGCGGTTATCCGAAGAAAACTCCCTACAAAGTGCAAAGATCCAAGTATGTTTACTATCCCTTGTACGATATGTGGCACAAAATTCGAGAAGGCCATCTTAGATTTAGGAGCTTCTATTAATGTCAT
>CAIGRP010029669.1:0-10258 GCA_903798385.1 Fraxinus cuspidata | reverse complement strand
CACACATTTTATGAGATCCACGACTTTTTATTAACTTTTCGATCACATATTTCAATGACATTTTATCAAAATATGATCTTGAGATACACCAAACAGGGACTTATTCTCGACTTCAAAATATAAATTTATTAGGACGTCCTACGACTCTACTACATGAGGGATGCTAGGAGGGCGGTTTTTGGTGCGTACAAAATGAAACCAAACCATTTATAATTGTGCGTATACTTGTTTTCTGATTTTTCACTAACACCACCTACCTCATCACTTTATATGAACTTCTCTGGTATATCTTTGAGAAGCGGCTCCCGACCATATGTAGATTTCCAAACAGTATGTAAAACAAAATGCACAAGAAGAGTTGCTTTGATACTTTATTCATCAATGATATAGTTCTCATGTTACTCGTGTAAATGTACACTTTCATGCAAAACTTTTTTAAATAGTCAACGTGTTTTTTTTTTTTTTTGGCCAAGATGAAATTTGTCACATGCGACAAATTTTATTAAATACGATTATTCAACAAAATGACTATAGTGCTTTTATCAAAATGTCCACTATGAAAATTTAACGACAATGATTAATTTGACTGTTTAAATGGTGAAGAAACTCTCGTGAACTTTACCTAATACAACGAAAATGTTTATATAGTTCAAAATTTGTGTGAAAAGGGTGAAAAAAAAAAAGGTAAATAATTTGAAGAGAATGTCAAGATAATATGAATTTGTACCATAGGAGGAGAATTCGGTAACAAATTTGAGAAAATAAAGATATATTTATCAATAAAAAATTCAAAAAATGTACACTATTTACCCAAAAGTAGTTGACAAAATTCATTTGTTTTCTACAACTGCCGATTTTTCATTAAATAATGTGGGGTCTTGACTTCCCAGTTTCTTTATAAGTAAGTCAAAAAGAGAATCATATGGATAATTTTCCAGATCATATTACTTTCTCACCAAATATAGATTATAATATTGTGTAGGGATAAAATTTCCTCATACATATCAAGAGTTAATTCTTATCCAAAATAGAATTAAACCAGTAAGATCCATACACAATAATGGAAAGAATAATGCTATTTCACCTTATTGGTTCAACAATGTACGCTCATGTTAGGTGTAGACTAAAATAAAATTAAAATTTCATATCAAATCCAATAATTAACTTCAACCACGCATTTCATGGACTGTAACTTTTTAATAATATGTTTCATCGATTTTTATTAAAATCTACAAAAAAAATAAAAATAAATCTGATTTGACATACACCAAACAGGGCCTTTCGATAAAGCGAATAAATCCCATGGAGAAATTGGCTACGTTTGAGCTAGTAAGTAGAACTAAGTATTTAGCTAACTCCTTAGTTAGGAGTGGCAAAAGAACCGAGTAGCTCGTCGACTCGACTCGTCAAAACTCAGCCTCGTTTCGGAACGAGCCCGAGCCGAAGTTTCGCCCATTGAGCTGAGCAAGGCTCGTCGAGCTCGCCACGAGCCTCAAGTTCATGAGCGGCTCGGCTCGTCACTCTGATGAGCCGAGCTCATGGATAGATGGGTCGAGCCGAGCCATTGCAACCACTATCCTTAGTATTGTGGCGCATATATTCAAAGCTCTGCGTTGAAGTTCAGAAAGGCATTATAAGGAGTTTGACGCCAAAGATTTGTAATTTATATGTGATAGATTCAATTAAATTTTAAAATTAAATGACTCATTTAATTGTATCTTTCACTCAATGTTGTAAACTGATATCGATAAAGTTAAATAATATTACTTTAAATGAAACTCTACATGTTAAATTCCATATGAATTTCGGACAAACATTGACTTGGGAGTTGGAGTTACCACCCACCTTTTTGCTACATGCTTGTCGTTCTTGAAATTATTTCGGTTGATAAATTTTGACTACAATGTAAATGATAAATTCTCATTATAAGTTTAATCACAATATAAACAACGCAAAATTAGTTCTTATTTGTAGTAAATTTAAAATCGATTTTATGAAATTTATTTTCTAATTCTGTTTGATTCGTTGCTATGTTTAACAAACTTAATTTTGATATATTTTTTTAAATCTCTTATGGTAAATTGTGGAATCTAACTATTGTCGTTGTGTGGAGTTAATATATGGATCGACCTCATTAGAAGCCTAATTCATTAAGGACAGTTTGGAAATTTCACACTTGCAATTTTGATTTCGCCCTAATATGTCTAATAAATATGGAGCCGTCAGAAAGGGATTTGTATTTTTTAAAAAAGTGAGATCGGTTAGAGAAAACACGATGTACAATTCTCTTGTAAATTTTTTTCTTATCATAGTGAATTGTTGCATTGACGGAAGATAACATATTCTCAATTGAACGCACATTTATAAATCTTCGTTTTCTTGAGTTTCTATTTTTCATTCTGTGAATTAATTGGTCCTCGTGAGATGTGATTAGAATTTTTAATTCTATTCTTATCTTCGGTGGCATGGCACGGGCATCTTTGATGTATACATTTGCCGAATCTTGGGAAATGCAGAATTTCAAGACCTCACTTTAGACCATTTTATGTGCATTTCTTTTTCTTTCTATTTTCCGATTTGTCTTCATTGGAAGAAGATTGGGTTTGGCACATGAATGAGGAGGCGAAGGATAAGCTGTGAGAGGATGAGAAGAAAAGAACGTGAAGACGAGACAAGAAGTTCTATAAAATTATATGAAATATTTGGAGAAATTAAATAATTCGTTAATGTTCCCTACCAACTTAGTCCCCTGTTTGGTGATCAATTTTTTATTGTTTTAAATAGTGATTTTTTTGAAAAATGTGCGGTTAAAATATAGGAAAAAATTTTGGTTTGAGTGTGGAATATTTTATTGTGTGAATATATTGTTGAAAATGGGTATATGTAGAAAAAAGCTTTGATAGAATGGAAGATAAACATAAGCTTTAATTAGCATCGCTTCTTATTAAATGCATATTTGACACTCTTTAATTTATTTTATGATTTTTACAGAACTATTTTCAACCACACATTCACAAGAAAAAAAATTATTTTACACAATTTTTCCCTAATTTTTAACTACACATTCTCCTAAAAATTATTATTCAAAACTTTTTTATACCAAAATGGTTGTAAAACAAGCTTTAAATTTTTACTTTTTTTGTTTGTTTGTTAAAAGCTAAAATAAAACAACTTTATGTGACACACTTGCTAATAATGTAATAAACAAATTACAGATTTTGAAGGGAACTCGGCGTGACCTCAAACTAAAGACGCAATAGAGAATAACTTACCTCAAACATGGAAGACAAAGTTAAAGTTAAAATGTATCAAAAACTAAATTAAACCATACACGCACGAAATTGATTGCACCAAATGACGTGACACACAAAAATATATGGTGTAATTAATTTTGTAAATAATAATACGAGTGCATCACACACTCTACCAACCCTTTTCTTTTTGGGCGGAAGTGGGAATGACAAGAAGAAGCTCATAAGCTAGGTTTCGAAGTGGTCCCCACAACTTCCAAACCAAACTCGATGGCCCACTTAATAATGTCAGCTTTTCATTTTTCAATTTTTAACATTTATAGGCCCTCTTTTTCCTAATCGAGTTTCATGTACAGGGTAGGGATTCACACAACTCACATATAAGACACATTAGGGGGTGAGTAAAATTTTTTTTTTTTTTAAACTTTCTTATTGAGGTGGGTCCCATGTGGAACCCACCTCATGTGAGATGGTGTAGGCCTTACCCCTCTACAAAGGGCTTAATCCCTTTTTTCCTACGGAAAATCACCGGAAAAGTTGAGGCACAAGTCAAGAGCACAAGTCAATTGCTATGGGAATACCAAAATCGAGATCTGAGCCCCTGATTATTATTATTATTATTATTGGAAGAAATGTGTTTTGGAGTAGTGATTTTTCGAAGAATGCGTGGTTAAAAAATAAGAATATATTTTTTTAAAATTTACTTGTAAAATTATTTTATGAGATAATATGTGGTTGAAAATAAATTTTGAAAAAAAAAAAAAGAATCAAACAAGAGCTAATTTTACTAATCGAAGATATTAATGATTGAAAATGACGATAAAGTAATAATTAAATAATACAATTAACACGATTTTCAAATTATTAGTTTTTAGTAATACCTTATCAATTATATATCGATATATTCTATGCATATATTATATAATTAAATCAAAATGTCATCATTTCATTTTTCTGTTGCCAAGTGGAGCATTCTTAAATTACCAATTAATTTTATATATGGTTAGTAATATATTTAAAGTTTTAACGGAGAATTGTGTCATTAGACCTCAATGCATAGTTGCTGTGGCATTTTCGTCTCCATTCTATTTTTCCAACGGTATTAGTCATTTTAGATGGATTCCGTCTATTTTCTCCTTCCAAGTATGCTTGTGATCAGTACATGCAATAGACAAGGCACCAAATAAGCAAAATTGACGGAATCCAGTAACAAGAATTACTTCCATATGTATCTAAAGCCATAGATTGAGACAATGTTGTAAAAAAAAAAAAAAATAGAATTAAGATGAAAATGTCACAACCGCTATACATTAAAAACCAATAGTACCCAAGCGAATCGTGCTCGACTTACAATATGCCTCTAACTGGGTGCATTTAGCAAAACTAGATGTGCCCAAAGTTTCGCGAGATATGTTGAAAGTGGAGGGTAGTTAGTCCTCGACATCCATCCACAACCTCAAAGGGCGTCAAAATAATTGTACACTATGAGCGTACAATCAGCTTCATTCTTTTCTGTGAACAATTATGCTTACGTAAAATTATGCATATTTAAATGTAGAGGATCACAAGTCAATCCTTGTTTTCTCCAATTAGGAATTATACCTGTCTAAAACACTTGTGAACGTTTAATTTAAGACAACAAATGAACTCTGGGTATTTGGATATTAAGAATTCATGAGAGTGAAAGTGTCCTAATCTTGTTAACATATAATTTAATCCCGTTACTTAAGCCTGTTTGACACAGCTTTTAAAAAATCTAAAGCTATTTTCAAGATTAAGTTGTTTGACCAAAGACTCTTCTACAGAAAGCAAAAACAGTGTAAACAAAAGCCTGGTAAAATGAGTCCTTCACAAGAGGTCGCCTGACCCTACAAAGTGGTAGGAGACGCCAAACTTCCACTCGCTTCATTTATTAATCTAAACATTTGTTATTTTTCTTACTTTAATGGTAGAGCTCCATGCAATTCTCACTAACACCATTAAAAAATTAGCCAATACTTAAAAAGATGTTTGAAACCTTGGAACAGTTACAGTTATGTCCGCCGACCAGTCCCTGTCATCAGTTACTATCTTTAGTAACCACTACTCGGACCTTCTGGCACTCGGGCAGTGTCAGCTAAATGAAAGTTCTCAACTCCCAGCTCAAGTAAAATATTGATGCTCACCAAAACGAAAGAAACAAAAGAGGAATGTATAGATCTTAGACATTGAATGTGAGCAAGACAATTAACTAAAAATTAAGCATCATAAATTGTCTAAACGTATAATAGAGGGAAGAAGGTAATAGCTATCAATTGTCAGAAAAAAAAAAAAAAAACAGATTACAGTCTGAATTAAAGATCACGAAACAAGACATGTAGAACAAACCCTGAGCCATATTCCTAAGTTTCCTTGGGAGGGGCCTTCTTGGCAGCCTCTGCGGCCGCTTTCTCTGCCTCAATTTCAGCAACAATGGCATCAATTTCAGCTTCTTCAAGCTGGTGCAGTCCATGATCTTTGGTCATTACAGCAACTTCTAGGTTCTTTCCACCACTCTCAACAACCTTCGTGCACAAAATATAGATTAGATGGGGTTGGTTGGATAACGTATTCCACCAATAATGAAAAACCGTATTTAAAAACAAGTTCAAGAAAGGACATCCAATAATTAAAGGTGAGAAGAGAGTGTAAAACAACAGTCACACCAAGGTTCTGCCCAATCATCAATCTGTATTGAAGCCAACTACATTTATTAGAACATTCTCCAATAAGTTATTCAAATTTCTGCACGAGGATATTTATCGTTAAAGTTCCATCCGCTACAGAGGTAGGTTTCCCAATTCTTTCCAGAAAACAAATAAAGATTAGCACAAGAGAGAGAACACAAAATGATATAGAAAAGGGAACTGTTCCAAGAAACTTAGTACTCTTACCTAAGATTTTCCACCATCTACATCTCACGACTCTCAACAACTAATATCAGCAACTAGCATTGCGATAGCTCACCCAGTTTTACCATCAACAGTTAGCTCTAAACGTTAAACAATCAAAGAAATCATAATTCCAGCGCCACAACTCCACAGATAATCTATCTTATATTTAACAGTTAGCTCCATCAATTAGAAAGTCTTGCAGGACTCTTGCACATGCTATGCGGAGTTTGTGAGCGTATCTACTTATGTCAACTTCAAAATCTTTCTTCAATTGGACCTCAATCCAAAATTTTACCCAAAACTCACAAACCTCAGTGACTGCACACTCTGGTATGGATGTGAGCATTGAGTCCACAACCGGCTGTGATGTGTAGATGGTAATTATAACCACAAAATTCCTATACCAATTATTCTACAAAACAGATCATTCACTACAGCAAGAAAATCAATAAATTTACATGAACATGAGGGTATCTTCCTACTTTTGTTTGACTGCATAATATAGCCCACCAAGATGCTAAAAGATGAAATTTGGATGCGGGAGACAATTAGAAACAGCAATTTCATGATTTAGTCCATGTTGTATAGGACTACCACATAATGACTATCTAATTTAAGATGCTAGTACAAGTCCACTTTGTGTAAATTTTCTTAGATTAATGCGCAGTTTGTCTAATATAGTCTCATGATTAAAATGCACATGGTAACAAAAGCAGTGTGGCTATCTTGATAATGCACTTCAAGCAATTCTCAACATCAACACAATATTTTTCAGAAACATAAATGATTGAATAAAGTAACTTATTTTAAAATTTTAACCACTTACAAGGTCATGGTGTACTTGTATCGACCGCATTTTAATAACATTGGGTTAACATACCAGAATAAATGGTTGAATGATAACCAAAATAAACAGCCAAATTCATGATATTTAAGCAAGAAGAAAACAAAATTTCAAAGGCACAAGTCTAATTAAAAATACAATAGACAAAGTAGAAGTTAGAGCAATGAGCTGTGCCCAAATGGATGACTTACTTCAAGTAAAGCCCGCATGGCTAGTTTGACAGTCTCCTGGCCCGATGTTTCTCTGTAATTCTTTTCCAGAAACTCCCGGATCGAGTTTGAGTTTCTCCCAGTTGCATTGGCTTTCCATGCTGAAAAAGTCCCAGAGGGATCTGTCTGGTAAAGAGATGGGTCACTAGTGTAGGGGTCAAATCCAATGATCAAGGTTGAAAGACCAAAAGGTCTCACACCACCACTTTGTGTGTACTTCTGCTGAAGTCCAGCAATGTAGCGAGTAATGTATTCAACAGTCACAGGATCCTCAACTGTAAGCTTATGACTCTGGCACTCAATACGTGCCCTATTTATTAGAACACGTGCATCTGCTTTCAGTCCAGCACAAGCCAATGCAATGTGATTATCTAAATTGACAATCTTTCTCACCGATCTGAAAGCAAGAACATAAAAGAGACAACAAGCATAAAAACCTTAAATTGGGGGCACAATAAAAGATATCAAGAAGGTAACAATAACAGACACATTGCATGATTGTTGAAAGCTAAGAAAAATACAGAATAAAGTCCTAAACAACAATTGTAACGTAGAATAAAAGTCAAGTTGGAGTACATATAGACCGATCCTTATCTACTAAAGCCATACATAATATTTGAGAAAATTAACAAATGATTCAAATACACAACTACATCCTAAAATTTATACCCTCACGTGCGAAATAGTTGGCCAGTACTGCGCGCAAACCACTCCTATCTCCAATTCTCCTCCACTAGACTCAAGGTTAGTTCCAACTTCCAAGTAACCTACCCTTGTGGTTTTTGAAACCTCACGTAATTTGAATATGTGAAATAATGACTGATTTTAATTTCACAAATAAAAGAACTAAATAGTAGAAATCAACAAGATTATATATAAATATAAATAAAGTAATTTATCACCACGCCATAGGAGTAAGTATTCCGTTTGGCCATCTTCCAACCAAAAATTAATTAACTCGTCTTTTCAAAATCTCTCTCTAAACTATTAGCGAAATATCAAATACGAGTCGAAAAACACCAAAAGCACCCCTATATTAAAATAATCCAAGTACGAAATGAAAAACCCAAAGCCCTTGATAATTTCATTTACCACGAACCCGAATAAATCACTGACTACACAAAATCACTAATGACTTGTAATCCAACGATCTACAAAAATATACGCGCATTTCAAAGTATAAAGAACTTCAGATGCAGATTCTGACCTGGAGTCTTGGAGCTTAGGGGTAGAC
The DNA here is from genome assembly GCA_903798385.1 of Fraxinus cuspidata. Taxonomy (NCBI): domain Eukaryota; kingdom Viridiplantae; phylum Streptophyta; class Magnoliopsida; order Lamiales; family Oleaceae; genus Fraxinus; species Fraxinus cuspidata. The sequence continues at coordinate 1,808 of CAIGRP010029669.1, read as the reverse complement.
TTCTTCTCGACGGCAAGGACGATGGTATCGGTTCCGCGAACACCGACGGCGGCGTTTCCCTTTCGGACGGCCTCCAAGGCATACTCCACCTGAAACAGATGGCCATCCGGCGAGAACACTGTAATTGCTCTGTCGTATCGCGCCATCTACAACCTTTTTGTATGTATCTAAAGATCGAAATGGATTGCCGTATATATGTGTAAATATTGTTCCGATCTATCACCCTCTTGACTTTTCTCTCGGAAGTGTTTGATCGATTTATGCGAGTGCGAGGGTCAAGTGAGGAGTAAAAGACGGGAAGAAAAAGAGAACTTGGGCGACAAGACAAGGAGCATGTTAGGCTACACAAATAGTTTTTAATTACGAGCAATACAATTACGGTGTGTTTGAGCCACGTTATTTTGGAAGAATTTATTTTGAAATAGTAGATTGATGGAGAATGTGTTGTTGAAAAAGAATGAAAAGTTATTGATGTGATGGAAAATATTATTTTATTGAAAAATGTGTGGTTGAAAATGAATTGAAGAATGAGAATGAAAAAAATAATGTGGCTCAAACAGAGGCGTAAGTTCTAAAACTAAAAATTGCGAGCATCCCGGAAAGATTCTTTAGCCCCGTTTGAATTTCATTAAATTATAATTTATTTTTTTCTTTTTCTTATTAATCACACGTTCTCTAATAAATAATATGCGTCCTCAAATTTCTTCTTCTTTTCAAATCACACATTCTCCTTAAATTATTATTCCGCTCATTATAACGTGGAATAATGGGGCCAAACTAGCTTTGTCTGCTTTGAAATTTTTATTTCACCAATTTTTGATCAATTTTGGATGACCCCATTTACGAGGGGTTTAAAAAAATCGGTGTTTGTTAGTTTTTATGGGCACCGGTTTTAAATGGTTTAAAAATCACAAATTTTTTTTTTTTATAACCGTAGATGTCTTGGCCAACTTACATGCATCTCGACTAATGTCACCTCTGAAGTTTACGACCGTGTACTTACTTTAGTGGTCCTAAGGAGACTCGAATTGGTTTTCTCAGCCAACCAAACCGACGGGTTTTGGTCGTTTTCTCGTATTATCTTCTAATTTTGCTATCTATGAAATATTTTTCTAGCCAACATATTTCATTCAAAATTAACTTGTAAATAAAAAAATATTAACTAAAAAAATTTATAAGTAAAAAAATTACATTAAAATTAAAAATTACTTATAAGTACAAAATCAATGTAAAAAAAATTGTTTATAAATTAAAATACGACTAAATAATTTTACTGAAAATATAGTCAAGAACGAGTGTGTTAACTAATGGAATATTAATTAAGAATTTGATGAAAGAGTTAAGGACAAGATTGTTAAAACGAACAAATACAATGAAGTCTAATATCCAAGAGGTAAGAACAACAAAATAATCTTCTCTCAACAAAAGTGGTGAAAAACTTTGAATGAGTGTTCATTTTGGCCAGTTATAACGTTTAACGGGAAACAATATTATTTAAGAACGGGATTCTTGAGTATTTGAGAGAAGAATGCACTATTATTTTTATATTGTTGGAGATTTTTGTTCAGTTTAATGTAATGATTAATACTCTTCCAAATTTGTAATGATGTTTTGGAACAAAATAAATTCAATTAAAATGTTAAAATTATGACAGTATCATTTTAAATGTAGTTCATGGTAATTATGGTTGATAACATGAGTAAATATCGCTACCAAATTCTCGAAACTCGAAGCATTCAAAAAAAAAAAAAAAAACCTTATTTTGAGCTCTAAATAAATTGTAAATAAGAAAAATTTTGGAGTTTGAA
>CAIGRP010029666.1:0-23468 GCA_903798385.1 Fraxinus cuspidata | reverse complement strand
ATTTTCAAGAAGAGGTTGAATATGTTCAGAATCAGAATTGGACGGAAATCGAAAAAAGTTTTTATATCATTTTTTACAAGAAAAAAAAAACTGGAAAACCATGCAAATACGACTTAGAACGGAAACGTGAACAATAATAAAAAGGGACTTATTTGTAACATACGAACGAGCGTTAGCTCGGATTTCGTTAGAAAGAACGTGAGAATAAATTTGGAATCCACCAAATAACGGAAAAAACTGAAATATCTTATTAATCAAAAAGCGAATGTCGTATTTATATAACCTTAAAACCTATTTATGGACTCAAAACAACTCCCAAACATATTGAGATCCTAATTCTGTAGATAAATTCAAATAAAGCTAAAAAATTGCAAAACACAAAAATACCCTTAAATTAAATAAAAATAGAAAAATGCTAAAAAAGACCCCTAAACGACGAAATTTGACGCCAAAAGTTTGACATTACGGTTTGGATTGGACATGTCATTAGCTACTGTGCCCTATTAAGCACCTGCCCAAGCCCTCGAGCATATGCCTTTGGAGGAAACAACGCCACCTACAATAGTATGTCACACCTTACATCCAATTGACCATGTTGCTTACCCATGTCGCAATGTGAGGGTGGGAGAGAACAAAGATGATGATGATGATGATGATGATTAGGAGGGTAATGGTTCTAAAGGAGACATCACTGAAGAGGAAATAGGTAGCACCGAAGAACTAACTAGGCATACTGCAGGAGTGAAAGTCAAACCTGACCCAGTAGAGGGCGCTAAAACCAATGAGGGAACTAGAGACTGAAGACTCCGGCTCTTAATTTGAAGTTTTTGAAGATGATGCTGATGACTCATCTCAGTCTACTCCTCCACAAAAGAGAAGGGCCACCAGTACAAATAAGTGAAAGCCTACGTTTTCTTCAAGTATTTAGAGAATACAAAACAACTTGTGTTGAATGTTCAATCTCGTCTATTGATCAAGCAATTTGGTGTGAGTTAAGAAAAGGGGTTCTTAATCCAAGTTAGGGCCGGACATGGTCCGTTTCGGTTCTAAAGAGAATAGAATCGAACCCGAATTTTCGGGTATTTAGTGAATGGAACCGTCGGGTCCAAATTTAATTATGGAACCATTTGGGTTCGGTTCCATTCGGTTAAGGGTGGTTCTTTTCGACTCTATTCGGTTCATGAGTTCCGTACAATAATTAATTTTTTTTTATATATATTTAGAAAAATGCAACATTAATTTAACTAAGACTCTTCAATTTTAACTCTTACAAAATAACGTAGTTCAATCTCGTTATATATCTTTTGAACCTCTCTTTAATGAGTTCTTCATAAATTTGACCGTTAAAAATCACTGGAAGAGGAAGATAGCGAGTTCACAATAATATAACGGCGGAAACGACACTACGGTGGAATAAGAGACTTGGGTAAAATTTAAGCCAATTTGATTAAATTGGGCTTGGCTGGAAATTAGAAATAGTAAAATCATATTTTGGGCTTGCACTAAATTAATTAGTTGGCAAATTTATTTAGAAAAAATAATATAATTTGACTTATTTAAGATAAAAAATTAGAGAGATTCGATTTTTTCGATTCTTCTTGTAGAACAGAGAATCGAACCAAACCCGTCCATTAGATACCCGTTCGAGTATTTAACTTAAGAAGAACCACTCGGTTTGGTTCAAATCGGTTCGGTTCGGTTCGGGTCCGGTTCGATCCGATTCGGTCCGAAAGTTTTGTCCAATCCTAATCCAAGTGGTGATTGCAGTCGAGTACGATAGAGAAGTGGTGATAAAATCATGACCAATGAGTTTGATTCGAGGTCATCAACAAGTCAAAAGAAGAAGTTACAAATGGAGTCGTTCTAGTTCTTTCGATTGTTCTTTTGTTAATTTTTCAAAGGTATAAAAAAGGATACATTTGTATTTTTGATTAATTAACTAGTGGATTGTTTGAATATGGCACGGGGGCCGTGGATGTTTCCCTTTGGGATTTATCACGTTACATCTTGTAGTCACGTTTTTACAATGTTAACTAAATTTTGCACTTGGTTAAAATTGGTCGAACACAGTTTCAACCTGCACACTGCGTTAAGAGACTATGAGTCACAATAGTGAAATTTAAATTCATTTTTAATTTATCTAGGTTTTAGAATTTACAAGTGCATGATCCATATTAAAATGTTAGATTTACTACGGAACCCTGATCATCAAAACCGTTATATAATATTTTCATACCATCTGAAAATTAAGGGTCTCTTTACCATTTTCAAGCCGTTTTCTGTTTTCGATTTTCCATAACAGCGAAAACACGTTTTTGAAAACGAGTTAAAAATTTACAAATAAAACCCATAGCTATAAATTTGTCGTTTTGAGTGTTTTCAGTTATAATGAAATCAAAATTTTCAAAACGCGTTTTGAGTGTTTTCAAAATGCCAAAAAGAGCACATTTTCAACAATTTCAAAATGGACACTCAAAACACAAAACTCAAAATGAATCCAAACTCAAGACACAAAATCGATACACAAAGATAACAGCCCCTAAGCTTTTGTCGATACTTTGCTCCCCTGACTAACATGAATCTTGGCTTTTCATGCCTCAGTATTTAAATTATAAATATGTATCCATCTCTAATGGCTTCTGCTTTTAAGTCAAGTTGTCCGAATATATTATCAATGCAGTCAGTAGCCCGATTCAAGTCCCTTTGTCACCCATTTAGATAAAATTGTACACGTATTAGGCTTTGATGAGAAAAAAAATGAATATCGCCTACACGTACCGGCCGTGTGAAAAAAATATCTAAATGATAAACACTTGTATATCTAACGACTAAATTTTTATAATATTTAAATGATAAAACGAGTCTATATTAATTGTTTTAGATGAAGGATAAATAATGTCCTGTTTCGACTATGTCTAACATTTTTCTAATATTGAATATGCTCTTCTCGTAATAAATAAAATCCTCGAAGAGACCTTGGTATTTCCTCTTTATTCATGTCATCTACATTCCTTAATTAAAAGGTGCATGTAAAGAATGTCTCAGCTAAAGGATTCATATATAAAAAAGGTTAAAGTTTGAGGTAAAAAGATTCAAGGTCACGTAAATAGTCATAGTTAATGATTAAACCTTAATGAAGCAAGTACCTTAACAAATGAAAGGAAAAAATTAAAAGACATCTAACTACTGTAAAATCAAATCAGAAGACACGCCTCGAGATAAGTGGAATATGTTTAGACACAAGAATTTACGCGTTCGTAAACCAACTTTCTTTCAAAATTATTTGACATCAACTTGCAAATACTGTTTTGTACAGAAAGCTACATTGAGGGGGAATATTTTAAGGGCTGCGAACAAGAGTTTAGAGTGCACTCCTGGTGAAGGAATCGTTATAATTTAATTCCCTTCTTAGGTGAGAGGACAACTATTTTATAGACAAACCCAACAGAATTCATTTCGATTCTGCTACTCCGAAACAAAGTCAGATACTAGCTCCTATATTTTTATTTATTTTTAAATTAGACTGTTTGAGAAATAATTACATATCCTACAGGAACAAATATGTATTTACCTTGAACGGGTTAGAGGATTTGATGATCTGGAAGGGGGTGAAACTCTTGCTCTCAGCCCTGGTCTACGTTTTGCAGAGGCTTACGGACTTGTGGCTAGTATTGTAGAATGTGGTGCACACAGATTGGTACATAATATTGAACATTTCTCCATTTGATCTCGTTCTCTAATTGTCTTATATTGTAGCTATGTTAAGGAAGTTGGTTTTGGTACGTGTTGCTATGTTCCCAGCGAGGCGAATAGGGTGGCGCATAATTTGCTACTACTTGTCCAATTGCTTGTAATTGGTTTGATTGTATTCCAATTTTATCTCGCCCGTTGTCAAATGCAACTGTGGTCAAACCACATAAAAATTGTTAATTGTAGTCCATATTTTGAGAAGCTTAAATTAACACAAGGGTAAATTGATGAAACTCACTGTAATTTATCATAGCATATAGGAATTTAAATTCACTAAAGTCTTAGCAGATAAACCTATCCTAGCAATCGCCAAACAGTAGGAACCACGAAAACAAAATTGACTTAATTTACTGTAGAAAGGGAGACTAATTTAAAAATTTTAAGAATTGTTGTCTATATATAGAGCCAACAATGAATCAAAGAAGAGAACTTACCTAAAGGTGAAGGAATCTTGCATCTTTCAGTAGCCATGTCGAACTACAAGGAACACCGGCTGAGTGTGCTGCTAGCTCTTTTGTGCACACTTGTGTGTGCAAATGCTACCTTTCATAAATGCATACGTCCACAATCATCTTTGCAAAGGCCAGAAACGATAGGAAGACTTTTCTGTTCACCTCCACCACCACCTCTACGATCTCCACCACCTCCTCCTCCTCCTCACCTCCACCTCCACCGCCACCGCCACCGCCACCGCCACCTCCACCGCCACCACCTCCTCCTCCACCTCCACCTCCTCCACCTCCACCACCACCACCACCACCTCCTCCTCCACCTCCACCTCCACCACCGCCTCCACCTCCACCTGCAGCGTGATCTTGACCACAATATTTACCTATAAGAAGTTGGACAAGCTTCCAATCTTCTCTACTAATATTACGTTACAATATTCCCCATATTACATTACAATCACAATGGTTGTAATATTAACCTAGCTCATAATAAACTACAAATTTCCAACAATAAACCTCTTTTAAAAGTTTCCTTTACCAACACTCTATTGGCAACAAAAAACCTGGAACATACGACTTCATATCCTGGACATAAGTGCATGGTGTTCCTAGCGTTGGAAAGTGTTGTACATGAAATAAATTTACAAATATTATATCAAATCTGAGATATTGTTCGTACATGGGTTGTAATCTATACACGCATTAAATAATACTGATGTTTCTCCTTGGGTGTTAAGGTGTTACATTTAGCTGGAAGATATTTATTTGGCTTCTACGACATATATGTGTAGACTTACCATTATTATTGACTGTGTATCTCATTAAATATAATCGACACAAATTGTGACTAATTATGGAATCCTTAAAAAAAAATATAAAAAAAAATTGAAGCCACGTTCTTCATTTTAACTCTACGCGAAGCTCTAAATTGATCTTCCTATTCCCAAGTTATATGGAGAATTTCTATCACACAACCGCACTAGTCATAGTAAGACATATTTAACATAGAATTCGAATAATTAGTACTAGATAACCAATTTACATCTTTGTGCCATTAATCCACTGCGGTGGAGATCAACACTTGAATAATCTTCAAACATTTCAATACTATTATTATCCAATACGGATGCAATAATCGATTATCGTTCCCATTTTAAAGACTTTTGGTTTAGGGTGAATTACCATTGTGAATCATCTTCATACTTCTAAAATTGGTACAATGGCTACATCCACCTTTCCATCTTTACAGAAATTCTTGTATGACTAATGAAGTATTATATTAAGAATGCACCTTATAGACAATGCTACTCCCACAACTCATTTGAGAATCTAATTCGCAAGTAGTAATGCCACCCCCCACAAATCTTGGGTAGATCCTTTCATTTAACAAGAGGAATCACTATTTCTTAAAAGTTCGATCGAGCAACTCCCCTTAGATTTAGGTTAATAATGATCTGTTCTTTGATAAATCACATTTCATGATTAAACAAGGTTCAAATGAAAAAAATCGATCCAATCGCTATGCATGTCAGTATCAGTTAGGTAAATAATCATTATGTGCGCTAATACATGAATAATTTAATATTATTTGGGACTATCCTTGAAAACAGTTAGAACAGAGTTTGACAATTGCCTTTTTTCTTGTACCAATATGACTCGATTTGCAATCTCCAGCAATGACGGACTTTCTGCAAAGAAGAAGAACAAACTCATAGCAGCCCACAATTCTGATTCTTAATTGAATAATCTTTTGTACTTAAAACTACCCAGCGAATTGTTTTTTTTGTTCTTTTTCATTTAATATATACCCCAACCACTTGTTCAAGTAGACTCTACGAATTTCCCTTAAAGAAATCTTATCGTGGGATGAAGAAGCCCTAAAACACTTTCCAATGCTACTGTAAAACATGCTATAGTGGATGTGCAATTTGGATTTTGAAAAAAAAAAAAAAAGAAAAAGCTTTTACTGCAGCTGCAAAACATAATATATCTGTAATTTTGATTTTGACAAAAATGGTTGCCGATAGTGATAGGTTCGACATTGATAGGATTTTCAAGAAGAGGTTGAATATGTGCAGATCAGAATTGGACGGAAATCGAGAAAGTTTTTATATCATTTTTTACAAGAAAAAAAAACTGGAAAACCATGCAAATACGACTTAGAATGGAAACGTGAACAATAATAACTTATTTGTAACATACAAACGAGCGTTCGCTCGGATTTCGTTTGAAAGAACTGAAAAAACTGAAATATCTTATTAATCAAAAAGCAAATGTAATATTTATATAACCTTAAAACCTATTTATGGACTCAAAACAACTCCCAAACATATTGTGATCCTCATTCTGTAGATAAATTCAAATAAAACAAACAAATTACAAAACACAAAAATACACTTAAATTGAATAAAAATAGAAAAATGCTAAAAAAGACCCCTAAACGACGAAATTTGACGCCAAAAGTTTGACATTACGGTTTGGATTGGACTTGTCAATAGCTATTGTGCCCTATGAAGCACCTGCACAAGCCCTCGAGCATATGCCTTTGGAGGAAACAACGCCACCTACAATAGTATGTCACACCTTACGTCCAATTGACCATGTGACTTACCCATGTCTCAATGTGAGGGTGGGAGAGAACAAAGATGATGACAATTAAGAGGGTAATGGTTCTAAAGGAGACATCACTAAAGAGGAAATAGACCAATATTAAGGGTCAGGTAGCAGCGAAGAACTAAATAGGCAGACTGTAGAAGGGAAAGTCAAACCTGACCCAGTACAGGGCGCTAAAGCCAATGAGGGAACTAGAGACTCCAGACTCCGGGTCTTAATTTGATGTTTTTGAAGATGATGCTGATTACTCATCTCAGTCTACTCCTCTACAAAAGAGAAGGGCCACCAGTACAGAGAAATGAAGCCTACGTTTTCTTCAAGTATTTAGAGAATACAAAACAACTTGTGTTGAATGTTCAATCTCGTCTATTGATCAAGCAATTTGGTGTGAATTAAGAAAAGGGGTTCTCAATCCAAGTTAGGGCCGGACATGGTCCGTTTTGGTTCTAAAGAGAATAGAATCGAACCCGAATTNTACAAAACAACTTGTGTTGAATGTTCAATCTCGTCTATTGATCAAGCAATTTGGTGTGAATTAAGAAAAGGGGTTCTCAATCCAAGTTAGGGCCGGACATGGTCCGTTTTGGTTCTAAAGAGAATAGAATCGAACCCGAATTCTCGGGTATTTAATAAATGGAATCGTCGGGTCCAAATTTAATTATGGAAGCATTGGGGTTCGGTTCCATTCGGTTAAGTTTGCTTCGTTTCGACTCTATTCGGTTCATGAGTTCCGTACAATAATTAATATTTTTTATATTTAGAAAAATGCTACATTAATTTAACTAAGACTCTTCAATTTTAACTCTTACAAAATAATATAGTTCAATTTCGTTATATCTTTTGAACCTCTCTTTATTGAGTTCTTCATAAATTTGACTGTTAAAAATCACTGGAAGAGGAAGATAGCGAGTTCACAGTAATATAACAGCAGAAACGACACTATGGTGGAATAAGAGATTTGGGTAAAATTTAAGCCAATTTGATTAAATTGGGCTTGGTTAGAAATTAGAAATAGTAAAATCATAATTTGGGTTTGCACTAAATTAATTAGTTAGCAAATTTATTTAGAAAAAAATAAAATAATATGACTTATTTAAGATAAAAAATTTAAAAAAAATTAGAGGTTCAGTTTTTCGATTCTTCGTCTAGAACAGAGAATCGAACCAAACTCGTCCGTTAGATACTCGTTCGAGTATTTAACTTAAGGAGAACCGCTCGGCTTGGTTCAGATCAGTTCGGGTCCGGTTCGATCCGATTCGATTCGGAAGTTTTGTCAAATCCTAATCCAATTGGTGATTGCGGTCGAGTATGATAGAGAAGTGGTGATAAAATCATGACCAATGTGTTTGATTCCAATTCATCAACAAGTCAAAAGAAGAAGTTACAAATGGAGTCGTTCTAGTTCTTTTGATTGTTCTTTTGTTAATTTTTCAAAGCTATAAAAAAGGATACATTTGTATTTTTGATCAATTAACTAGTGGATTGTTTGACCAATGGCATGGGGGTCGCGGATGTTTCCCTTTGGGGTTTATCATTTTACATCTTGTGGTCACATTTTTACCATGTTAACTAAATTTTGCACTTGTTTAAAATTGGTCGAACACAGTTTCAACCTGCACATTGCGTTAATAGACTATGAGTCACAATAGTGAAATTTAAATTCATTTTTAATTTATCTAGGTTTTAGAATTTACAACTGCATGATCCAAATTAAAATGTCAGATTTACTACGGAATCCTGATCATCAAAACCGTTATATAATATTTTCATACCATCTGAAAATTAAGGTTCTGTTAGCCGTTTTCTGTTTTCGATTTTTCAAAACAGCGAAAACAAGTTTTTGAAAACAAGTTAAAAATTTACAAAGAAAATCCATAACTACAAATTTGTCGTTTTGAAAGTTTTCAGTTATAATCAAGTCAAATTTTTTAAAACGCATTTTGAGTGTTTTCAAAACAATTTTTCTAAATACCAAAAAGAACACATTCACAACAATTTCAAAATGGACACTCAAAACACAAAACTCATAATGAATTCAAACTCAAAATACAAAACTGAAACACAAAGATAACAGCCCCTAAGCTTTTGTTGATACTTTGCTCCCGCGACTAACATGAATCTTGGCTTTTCATGCTTTTGTATTTAAATTATAAATATGTATCCATCTCTAATAGCTTCAGCTTTTAAGTCAAGTCGTTCAATATATTATCATTGCAAACAGTAGCCCGATTCAAGTCCCTTTGTCACCCATTTAGATAAAATTGTAAACGTATTAGGATTTGATGAGAAAAAATGAATATAGCTTACACGTACCGGACGTGTGAAAAAAATATCTAAATGATAAACATGTGTATATATAACGACTAAATTTTTATAATATTTAAATGATAAAATGAGTCTATACTAATTGTTTTAGATGAAGGATAAATAATGTCCTGTTTCGACTATGTCTAACATTTTTCTAATATTGAATATACTCTTCTCGTAATAAAAAAAATCCTCGAAGAGACCTTGGTATTTCCTCTTTATTCACGTCTTCTACATTCCTTGATTAAAAGGTGCATGTAAAGAATGTCTCAGCTAACGGATGCATAAATAAAAAAAGGTTAAAGTTTAAGGTAAAAAGATTCAAGGTCACGTAAATAGTCATAGTTAATGATTAAACCTTAATGAAGTAAGCACTTTAACAAATGAAAGGAAAAAATTAGAAGACGTCTAATTACTGTAAAATCAAATCAGAAGACATGCCTCGAGATAAGTGGAATATGTTTAGACACAAGAATTTACGCGTTCGTAAACCTTCTTTCAAAATTATTAGACATCAACTTGCAAATACTGTTTTGTACAGACAGCTATATTAAGGGGGAATACTTTAAGGGCAGTGTCCAAGAGTTTAGAGTTTACTCCTGGTGAAGGAATCGTTATAATTAATCAAAAAGCGAATGTAATATTTATATTACCTTGACACCCGATTAGCACTTGTTTAAGACCATACATGTACACTTTTGAAGTCAAAACATGTCTTTACATCAAATTGCTTACAATACAAGTCTTCCTTTGCTACTAGTAAAAGAATTTCTCTATCGTAGTTAAATTCACCTCGAGAGAAAAAATTTCAGTGTTTTCAATGCATTCTCTATATTGAAATCTCCTTACAACCATCATTACTTTATATCACTTGTTTCCATAATGTTTTTATTTTAACCGGTAAACTCATTTACTTTACAAGGTTTTCTTTCCTTCTGGTAGCTTTGTCAATTTCCATGTTTGATTGGACAATAACGAGTCCATCTCATCCCTTATAGCTAACTCCAGCTTGATTAATTCATCAACCTTTGTAGCTTCGCTATAACTCTTTGGTTCACCTATATCAATTAATAGAGTAATATGCAATGCTAGGAAGTATCTTTGTGGAGGTTTAATTGTTCTGCGAAATCTTATGAGATGGGTTACACGAGCGTATAATTTACTTCACGGGCTATATTTTCTAGACCTTCACCATTTGCATTCTCCAACTCATTCACTAGAAGATCTTTTAACATATCACCTCAAGTTTCTTACCTTCAAGACTTGTACATTTAGGGTCATTCCTCGCCTATCCTTATAGCACACTCATTTAAAGTCCTATTATCCTCTCAGCCACACAATTTTATTGAGTTTTTCTTGGAATGGTCTTCATCTTAATTCCATCGTGAGCAAACTATTTCTTGAATTCATCATCTACATAGTCTTTCTCATTATCTGACTACAAATACTTTACCTTCAGATCTATCTTATTTTCATCCAATTGCTTTCCATCTAAGGGGCGGACCTATTAAGGGCCCAGTGGGGGCAGTTGCCCCCACTGGACTCTTAAATATTTTGCAATGAAAAAAGCCCAACATTAATAGTACCTTAAATTTTTTGCAATGATAAAAGCCCATAGATTAATAGAAGCCCAACCCAAGCCCAACTGGGTTTCCCTTCCCTTCCCTTCCCAGTTCGGCAGTTTCCCCCCTTCTCAAATCTCAAGCCCTGCAAAGTGCAAACTCATTTAGCGATGCGATTTTTAAACCCCGCGAACTCAAAAATCGGCATTGCATCGTTCTTGAAGTTGCGTTCTCTCCCGTCTGGGTAGCTGGGTTTGCTTTCTTTTTCTTTCATTTTGTTGACAAGTGGATTTGTATATTATACTCAGATTTCTTTGTCACTTTCTTCTTCCAACATTTGACAGAAATTCAAGGTTGAATATTTTGTTCAATAATGGAATTTTGGATTCTAGATTATATTCACTGTTTATTCATTTAGTATAATTTTTTTTCGAGTTTGTGTTGAATGTTTGTGATAATGGTTCTAATTTCTACTTAGGATTGAATTTGTACTTTGTAAACTTCAAGAGTTCATTTTATTGCTTGGAGATCCTTTTTTCCATTTAATTTTGATTATTGCTTGAAGATCTTTTTTTCCATTTAAGTTTTCATTGAACTCGTTTGCATGTCTGCCTAAAAGTCATAAGGTGTAACCTTGCTGCAATATTTTGTGGTACGGGCTGGTTTGTGTGCACATCAATTTGCTCGGTATTGTTGCTACCTGGTTTACTGAGCAATTTATCAAGCAATATAACTTTCTTTAGCCTCTTTGTTACTGATTATGTGGTTTTATCTCAAACTTGAATTTTTCATGTGGTAAGGGATATTTGTTTTCCTACCTATGAAATCCATCATTTACAGAGAAATGTCCTAACCTGGCTTCTAATATGCCTCCTCCTGGAAATTGCCAAATTCTGGTGCTATTCCAATGGGCGTGATCCCTCTAGTCAATGAAGATTGGGGCTCATGTGATAAGCATCAAAATGGAAACTTCTTCCACTCGGTACAATGCCTAAGAGTTTTCATTTATAAATTATTTGTCTAATTTGAAATTATTTGTTACGAAATTCTATCTTGCCCCCTTTCAACCATAGTTCTGGGCTCGCCCCTCTTTCCATCTCTTGAAGGCATCAAAGATGTCGAATGTATTCTTCAGGAAATACACCCATGCTTTCTTGCTTTAGTCATAAGTAATTTGAAACCTCCAAGGGAAGTAACAGTCGAAGTTCCGACACCTTTGTATCTATCAACTCCAATTTTGAAGCTTTTGACTCCTTTCCAAATTTAGAGAAACTAACCATTTTCCACTTGTCGAAAATGTAGCCTTCTTGAAAACTGTGTTCTACAAATTTCATGGTACAAAGCCTAAGAGTTTTCATTTATAAATTATTTGTCTAATTTGAAATTATTTGTTACGAAAATCCTATCTTGCCCCCCTTTCAACCATAGTTCTGGGTGCGCCCCTGTTTCCATCTCTTGAAGGCATCAAAGATGTCGAATGTATTCTTCGGGAAATACACCCATGCTTTCTTGCTTTAGTCATAAGTAATTTGAAACCTCCAAGGGAAGTAACAGTCGAAGTTCCGACACCTTTGTTTATATCAACTCCAATTTTGAAGCTTTTGACTCCTTTCCAAATTTAGAGAAACTAACCATTTTCCACTTGTCGAAAATGTAGCCTTCATGAAAACTGTGTTCTACAAATTTCAACTCTAATAGCTTCCTTTTAAACTAAAGCGCATTCATTCCCTTCTCGCTTAGGTATCCCAGCCTATTATGCGACAAATTAGAATTAACAACTGAATTAGTAACTACAACCATGTCTCTACAATTGAAAGTGATGTAAAGAGTTCTAGTTTTAATTCTTTGATCAACAACCATTGCCCCCTTAGTGATTTTTTGAACACTACCATTGAAAGTTACATTATGATGTTCATCATCAAGTTTCCTACCACATATCAAATTATGCACAAGTTTAGGTACATTCTTCACCTTGAATTTTTTACACGGACATGTTTGACATCCTTAAAGTGACATCACTAATACCAATAATATCTATAGGTTCTTCATCAATAAGATATACTATTTCATAATTTCAGCAATATAGTTTTCCATAATCTCATGATGTGCAATTGTGTGAAAAGTAGCTTCTGAATCCATCACCCAATAATAAATAGGATTGTCAACTTGCATGAGTAAAGCATCTTGTTCCTCTTCATCCGCACATTTGCACAATCATTATTCTTTTCTTTCTTTTAATTCGATGTGATAAATTCTTGTTCATGTGGCTAGTCTTATCATACTTCCAAAGTTCCACCTTCTTTTCAAACCTGGACTTGCTTCTACCACTCCTCCACTTTCCACCATTGCCATTATTGGATTTTTTCCTCAAAAATCCTATCCCTAGTTCTGACATTTACGACAAAAATCTATATTGAGACTTATTTAGTATTTCTCTGTACACTTCCACATCAACAATAGTGTCCCTAACATCACTGAGTTTTAGTTTTAGTGGTGCCAATAGGATTAAAGTACATGCCTCATCGTCAAGTTTAATCTCAAACGAGATCAACTGATTGAAAATTATATTTAACTTATTGTGATTCTTTAATACTTAATCACATTTTGCCATCTTCAACTTAAATAATTTATTCATCAGGTGCACCTTGTTACAAAGATAGGGTTTCTTATACGTATCAGACGATACCTTCATCAAATCCACCATGATTTTTGTTGTTGCCACATTGTGACCAAAGTTTTTCGATCTTGTTAATCAGACAACACACAACACCTCATGATTAACAGGTTTTTACTATTTTGGTAATAAAGTCACTACAAAGAAAATAAAGACACTAAAGAACATGCAAGACTTGCACATGTTCTCCTTAATGTGAAACTATTTCCTCGTTTGTAGTTAGAATAATTCACTATGAATGGAATGGACACTCTATTTTTCATAACCTCTATCTTTCTTTTGTAATGATACAAATTGTTACTCCATGAAAAGCTAGGACCCATGAAGGGGCCCAATTGGCCCACATGGCAAACAGTTCGGGGCCCATGCCTCATACGCTGGCATAGGGTGGCCCAGATGCATACGGGCTAACCGATCTAGGTGCGAGCAACCCGACTCTCCCACATAAAACACCTGGATAGACCCCTTTACAAGCAGACTCCATTGATATAACCGACCAAGATGAGGCAGTGGCAAGATCTCGAATGGATCCCATACGACATGAGTTGACAAAACAACTCACTGCCACTGTCGCTGCCACCATCCCGTTTGGTCAAGTCTAAAAGTACATGCTAGGCTTTATGGACACAAAAAGGGTGACAGCATTTAAGGCAAGGATTTATTGATGTATTTGACAAGGGAAGTCGTTCATATGAGATCACGTGTGCTACCATCGAATGGACTCCATTCATTTCATCCAAGTATAAAAGCTCACACTTAGTGTCAGTTGAAGGTAATGCAAGTTTAGACTCTCAAAACTATATTCTTGCTACATATATTTTTCGTTATTTATTCCCAAGCCGACCCCCTTTTTATTAATTGGAGGCCCACGTTCAGAGCACTCGCACACCCTAAATCATTTCCCTGATTGAATTGACCGTCAGAGTGCGAGCGACTAACTCTATCCCCTGGAGAAGGCCATGTGTGACTAACGGTTTGTCCAAGTGCCTAGGAATTCAGCTTGCGTGGACGTGAGAAGCCTTGGAATCTGTTGGCCACATCATTGATACATTTTTTGGGGTCAACAGTTTGGCATCATCTATGGAAAATTCGACACCATAACCACAAACATCCTTGTGGTAAAATCCATCTGAAGCAGAACCTTGGAGAAAGGCTAGGTCCTTGAAGAAAGGACTACCACAAAGAAGAAACATCTAAGACGCCTACCTTTGACTCGAAGTCAAACATTCGTTATGAGTTCCAATCACTAGGGATTGCAAAGTGGAAATAGACAGCAAGAGGCCTCTGAAGAAGGGTCCTCCGCACGAATGTGAACATTCGTCGCCCCCATCATCAATACAGGCTAGGCGGTTCCACAGCATGCTTAGCTAGGGAAGTAAGGGAAATGGCTGCAAATATGAGAAACATGGCCCAACAGAAAGCTGCCATGCAGCAGTTATTCATGCAAATATACCAACAGGCAGGATACCGGCGCCTCGGCATGGAATGTTTCCCCAGTAAGGTGAAGAGAATGAATGACACAGCAGCATACCCTCAAATGCATGGCTTGAATGTCAGCCCAGCGGAGAGGGAGGTGGAAGTAGATACTTCCACCAACTACATTACAAGCTGACTTGACGATAACATACCGTAGGAGGGAAACTTCCTGTCAGAATATACTCAAAAGGGCGAACCTCAAAGGACCAACATTGTTTTTGATCGAATTAGACCCTCAAGACCTAAGAATAGGTCCCATCAGTCACCCTCTGTTCAAAGAGGGCAAGAGCCACACCAAGATCATGAACCTCAAGGAATTCCACCTCCGCTTAGAAATAGGCGAGAGAGAGGATGAAACAAACTTGAGAAATCAAGCAAAAACGACACAACCCCATCGCTACCAAGCGGAAGAAGTTTGTGCCCCCAAAGATACCCAAATACGAAGGAAATGGTGATTTAGCAAAACACCTCAACAACTGCAAGACCCACGTGTCTCTACGAAGTGCTTCACTGGTGCTAAAGTACAGAGCTTTTCATCCCACACTAACTGGGCTGTAGAAATTTGGTACAGCCACATCCCAGCGGCAGCATTAAAAGTTGGCCTGACCTTAAAAAGGTCTTTCTAAACCAATACCTATCTAGTAAAGAAGGAGAAACCCCCATCTAAAGGCTACAAGACTTAAGGCAGCGGACGGGTAAAACCTTGAAAAGCTACTTGACTTGCTTCACAGACGAGACAACCTATTGCGAACATGTTAGGGATAGAGAGGCCCTTTTTGCTTTAAGGGGAGGCTTCAACATGAACACTCTATTCTAGAAAGACGTGCGAAACAAAAATCCCACCTCTTATGATGCCTTGGTGGAAATAATGAAAAGCGAAATTGTTAATGATGAGCTGATTGACCACCATACCACCATAATAGAACTTCACTGGGATTCCTACCACCACAAAGATAGCGAAGAGGCCCTGTATTCTACTTGGTGGACCAGCAATGGACCCAAGCAGGATGCACAATAGCCCTCACCTCAGGCCAGGCGTTGGCCCAAGCCATGCAAAATGCAGTACCCTCTTTGGCATATGAAGAAGTTGGACCTAAGGCTCAAAGGCAGTCGAATCCATTAGTGGAATGCTATCTTAGCTCTTTAAGAAAATCCAAACCCCATAGTGTAAATATGGTCTTAATGGACGCTAAAATGGTTGAAGCACCTAAAGAAGGTCCTACCACTGAACAAGGACATGACAGACGCCCATGAAGAAAGGATCATTGAGGTGGATTTAGACCCCAGGGGTACATAATCAAACTCGCAGGTGACCTCGGTAGACGAGCTTGAATCTTTTCCTATGAACTTACATGACCTCACAAAAGTGTTACAAATAAGGAAGGAGCTTGAATCAGAAGAAGAAAACCAGGCTTAAGGACTTCATACTAAACAACTTGGACATATTTGTATGGAGTCACGAAGACATGGTGGGTATTGATCCCAATGTCAGTTACCATTGACTTAATGTGGAGCCAAAGTTTACACAAGCAAAAAAGGAAAGCCTTGAACCCGGAGAGATATGTAGCCCTAAAAGAGGAGGTGCAAAAGCCTATATCTAATGGGTTCATCAGGGAAACAGTGTACCCAAAGTAGATATCCAACCCCTTCTTAGTAAAGAAATCCAATGGCAAATGGAGAGTTTCCATAGACTTCTCCAACCTCAACCAAGCTTACCCAAAAGACAGTTTTTCGCTTCTAAGGTTCAACCAACTAGTCGATTCTACTACAAGCCACAAACTCTTGAGTTTCATGGATGCATACTCAGGGTACAACCAGATCCCCATGCACCCAACAGATGAGGAAAACACGTCGTTCATCACTAATAAAAGCCTCTACTACTACAAAGTCATACCGTTTAGTTTGAAAAATACTAGCGCAACCTATCAACAGCTAGTCAACATGATGTTTTCTGACCTTATAGGCAAAACAATGGAGGTATATGTCAATGACATGCATGTAAAGAGCTTCGGTCTGCAGATCACATTGAGCACTTGGAACTGACCTTCAAGATCTTGAGGGAGTACCAAACGAAGATAAACCCACTGAAATGTGCTTTTGGTGTCACTTCTAGAAAGTTCTTGGGTTATATGGTTAACAAGCGAGGCATTGAGGTGAACCCTGAGAAAATAATGGCTTTGCTGGATACAAAATTCCCCAACAAGCCCAAGGAAGTACAATGTCTGACAGGGCGCATGGCAGCACTAAACCGCGTCATCTCCAAATCTACAGATAGGTATTTCCTTCTTTAAAATCTTAAAGGGGTGAAAGAGGTTCCGTGGAGCGAATCTACAGAACACATTGAACACTTGGAACCGACCTTCAAGATCTTGATAGAGTACCAAATGAAGATAAACCCACTGAAATGTGCTTTTGGTGTCACTTCTAGGAAGTTCTTGGGATGTATGGTTAACAAGCGAGGCATTGAGGCAAGCCCTGAGAAAATAATGGCTTTGCTGGATATGAAATCCCCCAGCAAGTCCAAGGAAGTACAATGTCTGACAGGGCGCATGGCGGCACTAAACCACTTCATCTCCAAATCTACAGATAGATGTCTTTCCTTCTTTAAAATCTTAAAGGGAGGAAAGAGGTTCTAGTGGAGCGAAGAATGTGAAAAGGCTTTCCAAAGGCTGAAGAAGCACTTAGGCCAAGCCTCTCTTCTCTCAAAGTCGAATGAGGGAGAAGCATTGCAACTGTATTTGGTTGTGAGCTCCGAAGCTGTAAGCTCAGTACTTGTAAGAGAGGAAGGCGGTACTCAGTTACCCGTCTACTATGTAAGTAATGCCTTCCTGCCAGCTGAAACACGTTACACTGACATGGAAAAGCTGGCTTTGTCCCTTATGATCGCTTCTAGGAAGATGAGGCCCTACTTTCAGGACCATAGCATACGCATGTTGACAAGCCTCCCCCTCAAGTAGTTACTCCAAAAGCCAGATGCATCATGGAGGCTGATGAAATGGATTGTCGAATTAAGAGAATTTGACATTTCTTATCAACCAAGAACCTCTATGAAGGGGCAAGCAGTGGCGGATTTCATAGCAGAATTCATTGAGGCAAGAAGCATCAATGTAGTGATGGAACCGGCAGATCCCCCAGCCTGGAAATTGTTTGTCGATGGATCCTCCGGTAAAACGTAGTCAGGGATTGGTGTACTGCTGGAGAGCCCAGAGGGTCATAAGCTTAATTGTGCAGTGAGGTTTGCCTTTAAGACCTCCAACAACCAAGTTGAGTATGATGCGCTTTTAGCAGGCCTCGGATTGGCCAGAGAAATTCAGGTCAAGAACATAGCAGTTCGCACAACTCCCAGCTGGTTGTAAGCCATGTTAGCGGCAGTTTTGTAGCCTAAGAAAAAGGCATGACAGTGTACCAAAGAAGGTATGGACTTGATCCCATGCTTCGAAAAGTATGAGCTAACCCAAATCCCAAGAGCAGAGAACATGCATGCGGATGCCCTATCGAAATTGGCCAGCAGCAAAGACTCATAACTGCTCAAAATCGTTCCAATTGAATACCTTTCGAGACCCTCCACAGCCAAAGTAGAAGAGGTAATGTGGGTTGAAGGAACTCCACAATAGATGCAACCTATTATAGATTACCTCAAAGATCACATCTTGTCGGAAAACAAGGAAGAAGCCCACAATCTGAGACGAAGAACCGCCCACTATATGCTCCAAGACGAAGTACTTTACAAAAAGGGCTTTTCATCTCCCCTCTTACAATGCAGTGGAGGGAAGGAGGTTAATTACGTCCTGTGAGAAATCCCCAAAGGAATCTATGGCAACCACACATGGGGCCCAGCATTGGCCTAGAAAGTATTAAGGCAATGGTACTACTGGCCAACTTTGAAAAAGGATGTTGTACAATTTGTGAGAAGGTGTGACAAGTGCCAGCGTTTCTCATCTATTCAAAGACAACCATCCAAATAGTTGACCGTAGTATCTAGTCGTTTACAAAATGGGGGTCGATGTAAAAGGCCCTATGCCAAAAGGGAAGGGAAGTGCAAGCTATGCGATTGTCGCCATTGATTACTTCACTAAGTGGGTCGAGGCAGAATCCTTGGTTAAAATAACTGAAGCAAACACTTCTAAATTTATATGGAAGAACATCATATGCCGGTTCAGAATCCTCCATTCAATCATTACAGACAATGGGCGGCAGTTCGATAACAAGAAACGTAGAGGCCTATGTGACGAACTGGGTATTAAAAATCATTTTTCCTCCCCTCACCACCCCCAGGCAAATGGCCAAGTTGAGGCAGTTAACAAGTATATAAAGTACCTCTTAAAGAAGCTTGACGCATCGAAGAGGGCATGGGTGGACAAGCTCCCCCATGTGCTGTGGACGATTCGCACCACCAGCCGAACTGTGACGGGAGAAACCGCCTTCTCCATGGCATACAAGGTTGAAGCCATGAGCCTAGTCGAAGTGGGTCTTTCTACTCCTTGCCTCCTACAATTCAACGAATTATCCAATGATGAGATCAGGCGATGCGAGCTCGATTTTCTTGAAGAAAAGAGAGATGATTCGTAAATTAAATTGGCCTCCTATCAAAGAAAAATGGAGAAGTACCACAATGCCAAAGTCGAGAAGAAATCGTTCAGGAGATGTGATCTTTTGCTCAGAAGGGTTTTCTATCCTCTAAAGAGCCTGGCGTTGGCACGCTGGGTCCGAATTGGGAAGGCCCCTACCGCATATCATGCAACGTTAGGCCAGGGACCTTCTTGATTGAGAACTTTGATATGAAGGTGCAACCCCACCATTGGAATGTTGAACATCTAAAAACTATTACCAATAAAAAAGCCCAAGTCATTGCTCATATACCCGTTGTGATTAATGCAAGTATGTACCTTTTATTGTTAACTATGACAAGTTCATACATTATGATCGTTTTCAAAGTGCAATTATGACGAGCCCATAGATTGTTAACTCACTGGTTGAAAATGACAAGCTCATGCATTATGATCGTTTATCAAAGTGCAATTATGGCGAGCCCATATATTGTTGAACCACTGGTTGAAAATGACAAGCTCATACATTATAATTGTTTATTAAAGTGAAATTATGGCAAGCCCATAGATTGTTAACTCAGTGTTTGAAAATGTCAAACTCATACATTATGATTGTTTATTAAAGTGCAAATATGACGAGCCCATAGATTGTTCACTCACTGGTTGAAAATGAGAAGCTCATACATTATGATTATTTATTAAGGTGTAATTATAGCGAGCCCATAGATTGTTAACTCACTGGTTGAAAATGACAAGCTCATACATTATGAATGTTTATTAAAGTGCAATTATGGTAAGCCTATAAATTCTTAACTCACTGATTAATTATGACAAGCTCATAGTATTTTAGTTGAAATATGGCATACCCACAATAAATTTAAGCATATATCGCAGGCATCATCACTGGTTAAATATGACGAACTCATACATCCTGATTATTTATTTGAAATGCATGCACTCCATCAACGGTTAATACTCAATGACTAGTTCGTTAGTTAGATACGACGAAGCTCGCACATCATTATTACCCGTTAAGGTCAGCTATGGCGAGCCCATAAACCTTTAAACACTTAGCAACATTTCTGAAGATCAGCTTGTTAAGTTGGGAAAATTCATTCATTCGCTCAAATCAAGTTCATTACAAGAAGAAGGGGGATGAGCTATTACAAAGATAATACAAAAATAGAAGCCTATTCTAAGAAGCAGCAGTGTCATCCTGCTGAGGCTCTTTAGAAGCATATATTTCTTCTACTGAGTCTTCAACTTCGTTGGCAGGAGTGGATGGCTCAACAGGCATGAACTCTTCCTTTAGGACAGCCAGATCCAATTGAGGATGCAGCTCGGTAAGCCCCGCAAACACTTCGGTGTATGCAAACTCCCCACCAGTATATATCGAGGCTATCATACTCTGTTGTCTCATGGAAGTGGACGACATATTCATTCACTGCTGCCGCCCCTGCCCCACTTAACTGCTACTTCAAATCAGCCACCTCACCAGTCAGCTCTTCGACTTTGGCCTTCAGCTCTCCCTTATCCTTGTTGGCTACCTCCAACGCTGACGAAGCTATTTTCTACAAATTGTAAGAGTTCTCCACCCGCTTCCTTAGAGCATTGACTTCGACTTTCCAGATGTGGACTTCCTTCTTTAATTTATCATTTTCCTTGGCAATTGCATCCACTTTCAACTCTACCTTGGCTTGCTTTATCTTGGAGGCCTCCATGGCTTCATTGGCCAAAGACGCCTCAGCCTTGGCCCTATTTAGTGCAACCTCAGAATCTTTTTCCTTGGTAAGGTACTCTTTGTTGAGTCCCTACAACCGCCTCAGTTCCATTTGAACATTTAAAAAGAATTCTTGAGAGCAAGCCTGCAGGGTGAGACCCACCTCCACCATGTCCACCGAGTCACAGGTCTCAGCGTATAAAGAATACTTATCAGTCCAATATTTATGGTAGACCTTCGTGATCCCTTGAACCTCGACGGGAAGCATCTCCATCACGATAAAGGCAATCTCATCAGACCTTTCCCCAAGAAGTTATGAGCTTTTTCCTTAGAAGGGACACTCCTCGTCTCATTGTCATGCATCTTCCTCACCAAATTAACCACTTCCTCATCCACATCTTCGACCTGTACAATCTTCACGGAGGAAATGAGTTCGTCATGTATGGGTTGGCGAAGTGATTCTATGGTGATTTGGCGTATAGAGGAAGGGTCATGTCCGGTGTTCTTTGATAACACCAGCTTCCTCTTAGTGGGCCTCTCCAATGGAGCCCCCACTTCGTTCTCCTTTTCTTTCTTCTCATTTTTCCCTTCTTCTCCGGAGGAGGCGGCATATTCATTTTGGAAAGGAGGGCCAGCTCATCCCGCTGGTTCTTATAAGTGGACGACCGGGCACTCAAGGGCTTCTTTTTTTGGGCTTTCCCCAAACTCCTCCGATGGAGCAGGCTAGGCTTCACATACTCATTTTTGTCGTGTTGCCCTACAAGCAAAATGAACATTTAAGAAAATTATACAAGAAAATAGATAGTGAACAAATGGAAGAACAATCCTGTTTTACCTTTAGCAGCCATCAGTTGATGTGTAACGAAGAGATTTCGCTTGCCAATAACGTTCTTAAAGTACCTCTTCTCTGAAGGCTGCTCATATATTGCCTTGATGATGGCCCACTGAGATGGCTCGAGCTCACACTAGTTAACTGTAGCTGCACAAAGCTTTTGTTAGGTAAGAAACAAAGGAAATCAAACACAGCAAAGAAACATCACATTATATGAAGGCTCGGCTCACTATACTCGTGGTATTGGGTCGACACGGTGATCTCAGGGACCACATCTCCTTTCATTATTTGTCAGCGACCCCTAACCCGAAACCAGGACAAATTCCAATTTTTTATGGAGGTTTGGGTCTCCCAGATAAAAGGAGAGTACTGCCCCCATGGGTTCATACAATACCACCCCTTATAATCACTCTCTGCAATAGAGGTATGAGGTTGAAAGAGGGTCTAGAAGACATGTGGGGGCATATCTTCGCCAAGAGTGACCTTCTTCCAACGAAGAAAGGTCCCTGCTAATTGGCTCCATGCGTTTGACACTAACAGGATGGGGGCTAGGTTGTATTGCCTAAGGATATACCTGAAAAAGGGGTGCAGAGGCAGTTTTATCCCCCAACCCAGAATCGCCTCACTCACTGCCACACACCCTTCCATAGGGAAACATGCTCTCTCCTTAGGGGTCGGCATTAACTTCTCGATATTAGCAGGGATCCTGAACCTCTCCTTAAAATACTTAAGCTCGCTCTCTTTTATGTCTTGGCCACAAGGAGGCCCCCATCTAATGCTATAGTCTATATGGCCCTCTGGCATTATCCATGCACTATAAGGGCCCCCTACTACCTCCATGATCCGTTCAGCAGGAATCACTGGAGGAATACCCGCCTCGGTACAGATCAATGCCATGTTTATCCAGAAGACCCCTCAGGCACGTTCTTTTTCGAAGAAGCCATCTAATCCAACAGATGAAAGAAATATTTCAACAAATTTTGATACTTACACGAACTCTAGAAACAAAACCAGCTATGGTTTGAAATAAGAAAGAATGGAGTTGTTTGCCGGAGACAGCAGGGAAACACTAAGATAAATGGGAGTATATTCAGCACTCAGGGTTTGTAATTTTCACGAAGTGAAGGGGAAAAAGTAGGTTTTCAGCCTTTTATATATGCGTAATGGATGAACCCCCACCATTGGATCTTCCTCTACTTTAATATGGGTCATCCACATGTGATCTCATCTATCACGTTAAAACCAAATGGCGCTTGCTAAAAATTCAAATCAAAGACCCGGATGGAATCGTGTTGAACACGCACCATAAATTCGCGTAAGCCCCACCAGATATGAAATATCATCATCATTGCGCATTAAATGTGCACATAGCTCTAGCCTTGGAAATTGCTGTTGATCTATGATTCAATATAGCTTCACTTGTTTTGATTATAACAAACAATACAATTATATTTCTAACAATATGTTGTCTCTTGAGTTTTTCATGAATATATCTTCTTAAATATTCAAAAGCTCAAATTGTCATTCGTTGAAAAACA
>CAIGRP010029661.1:0-50575 GCA_903798385.1 Fraxinus cuspidata | reverse complement strand
AAATGGTTGAAAATGACCTTTTACGTAATGAAAGGTGGAAGGTAGGGGTGAAAATGCCAAAAAATGAAAGGTAATGACGTTTTGCACAATGACATTGAAAGGTATGGACATTTTGTGCTATTTACCCTAAAAATAATTGTTAACACTTTAGGAATCTATTTTTTTATTTTGTCAACAAACGATACAAGTTAAATAATTTATTTGAATTCCATGATTTAAGGACAGTGTGACATATACGGCATTTCGTAGTTTGAAGTTTATACATATTTAAATGTCTTAATTGAAGTAAGCATCAAATCCATTAATTTAACACGATATCGGACACTTCGTCCGATGAATTTTCATTTGCAATTTGTGTACAAAATCGATAAATTATTCTAAGTTTTAATTTTATTGATTTTTAGAAACATGCTACCAACCATACATTATAAAACAAACATTTTCGACCCCATTTTTTGCATTTGGTAACACTTAAAAGTGAATTTTTAATCTAACTCATATTAATTGCTGCAAGAGTGAGGGTTATTTTGGAAATTTAGTTACATCTAGCTTTAAACTAACTTGAGGATGTCTCACGAGTTATTAAAGTCGTAGGACCGTTTTGTAAACATCTTTTGTTTTGCTATAGATGAATATAATATATTTATATACTTAAATATATTTTGAGTGAATAAAAATTAAAACGAGATGAGTTATTTGATTGTGAAAATTTATTTTTGGAACATTATAAAGTAGAAGTCTAAAAATAATCTTTTACTTGACTACTAAATTTCAAATTTATCATTATTACTTTTTCATTTAACAAATATAACTTTTTAATACACTCAAACTCAAACACAAACACAAATTCCCCACTAATCTGGTTTTAAATGGACTAGCCGGCTCGCTCAACCAAAGTTTGGATCAGTTCGTCCCTTAGCGAGCAAGCCATTAGTCCCATTTAATACCTTTACCTAAAGGATAATCGTCACTACAACCCCATTCCTGACAAATGCTACAAGTGGTGGCGAGGACGGTGATGATATAATACTTAATGTTACAAGTAGTGGTTGGTAACGACCACGATCCTATTTCAGTTAGTGACGGCGGTGGCTCAAGCTCGGGTCATGAATCAACACAATAGGATTATGTTTAGGCCTTAACATGTTCAAAATGAAAAATGATTGCCAGTAATAAATTCATTCGTTAACTTTTGTTTGTTTACACATTATATTGAGTCACGCCATTTAAACTAACTTTTGGATATATAATATGTTTATATTATGAATAAATTGAACCCTTGTAATTATGTACTAAGCTCCTTAATTATGAGGAAATAAATTAACATAACACGCGTGTATATAAATAGTATCACTTTTAAGTATATAATAAGATTCAACTTTCAACACTAAGAAGTTCCATAACCAAACAAAGGAAATTGACACAAATTTAGAGGGTAAAGATGGATCAAACTTTCTCAAATTTTGTTTTCTCGGAAAAGTTTCATTACTAATTGTGAGCATGTTAGCCAAGGAAGGCTATATTTAGCAATAGCTATCTAGGTCGTGCGGGCCCACTTTTTTTTTTCACCATTTTTTAAAATATTATTTTAAAAAATAAAAATAAAAAATATTTGTAATTGGTCATTTTCTACTTTTTTATGACTTGTCAAAAATTGAATTGAAAGCATCAAAGCCTTTAGACGGGCATGCCACATCTTTGTTCTAGGTCTCGACACAAATATTATTAAATCGATGATAAATAATGAAAAAAATGTTTCATTTTTTATCATTCAATTAGTGGAGATAATTCTTTTTTTTTTCTCTCTCTCTCTTTTGCACGTTAATCTTATTTACATACGCATTTATATTTCGAATAGTTATTTATTTATTATTTTCCATACATACCTAAATTACCCTTGACAATAAGTAAAACGACTTTAAAAATTTTCTAAAATTTTTGAAAAAGGTTTGCAATAGATGGTGACTGAAGAAGCACCCGTGCCTCAATTCATGATGGCCAACAAGACAATTGCTATATGCACGTGATCAAGTTTATGTTTGCTAATGGCATGTGATTGTGGGCTCCTGCATTAGTGTTTGTGCTTTCTTAATTTTCCAACTATAAACATGCATAAACAAACTTTAAGTTTGGACGTTTGCTCTATTAGATATCTTTTAACTAGAATAATAATAAATATCATATTCGTGATTCTTTGTCAAAAAAAAAAAAAAAATTTAAATTCAAGGAGGGCATGAAGTGATTTTGTCATACTTGAATAAAGATGTAAACGACTCGATAACATCCTTTAATTTTCGTAGTTATCAAATTTGATTTGAAAATTAACTTAGCCTGAGTTAATGGATCATCGTGTCACTGGTCCGATCTACCATTTCGATCCAAGTTTGATAACTATGATGACTTGGCATGCTATCAACAAGTGAGTCAAATTGATAGAGACTCATCATCCCACAACTCTTCATTTTTTTTTCAAATCTTATTTTTTGCCATTAGAGTTTGCATTAAGTCCATTTCCAAGACAAATTTTTTTCTGCTTTATTATTTTCTAATTTATACTCGTACCAATGCTAACTTGGCAAGGTTGAGTAGATCAATTCTTAGACGCTTTATGTCCCATGAAGTAAAGTTTTAAGGATTGGTTTGGATAGACTTGATTCGACTCATCTTTTTACCTTGGTATACTTAACAACTTAACTTGACACTACCATTTGTTAGGAATGCTTTACACAACATTAAATTCTTTGAAACATAGTCAAAGTTCAATAGATTTGCACTATAATTATTGGTTAAATCACAAATTCACTATTCTCGGAAACTTGCACTTGTACTCTATGGGGACACTTCAATTGATAGAATAATGTAAAGTAAATAGTTTTAACATAAAAATTGACATCAATAAATAATTAAAATGTCAAATTAATTAAATAAATGAAGTTTGCATCAAACCTCAGCCGGCAGCCAATTTAGAAGTTTATTCAAGAATGTTTCCACTCGTGATCATGTGTTTTGTCTTATTTTTCTTTGGTCCTATATTTGATTTGATGTCAACACATCAAATATGTTGGTGTTTATTCATTTATTTTAATTTTAATTTTTTTGAAAAACTATATTAATAATTCATTGCTTACCTTTTACGATTGAATGGTTGTCTTATGCGAAGTGATTCCCATAAACTCGAGCTAGAAGCTTGGGTAGCTTAGGCTGCTAAAACAAAAAATCTCTAAACGAAAAGTTTTAATATCTCCAATTTTAGTTCTGGTTTGACTTAACTAAAAATCAGATTTTCAGTAAATTTTGATAATAATTGATGAACGCGTGGTTTAAAAGTTATGTATCACAATGTGTGGTTGAAAATGAATTAAAAAAAATAAATTTTTAAAAAATGAAAGCCAATCAAGAGTTAGTTCCTGTTTGATAGAGATTTTTTGGTATAAATTTTGTGGAAAATGATTTTTCTGAAGAATGTTTAATTAGAAGGTAGGGAACTATTATTAATCTATGTGTACATTATTTTATTGAAATGATATGTAGTTGAAAATGAGAAAAATAATGAGTTTTAAAAAATGGAGTTCAAACACGGGCTTAATGTTGTATGTGTCAATTTTCTCTAAAGGAAACCTTCTTTAATCCCATGCTATACTTTTTTCGGGCCATTTACATTTTACCAGTAATTTTAGAGCTTAAAATTCTTGGCCTTGGAGCCCATCTTTCTTGAACCATCTGATCCACCTAATTTATGGCCTTGGCTTCATTTGAACATACAAAAGCCCATTAATATAGGGAAACTTGAGGCAAACAGCCTTTTGTCTTAAGGAAACAATTCAAAAATACAATGAAATGGGCGTTCACAGCTGAGATTTTAATGAATTTTAAAATATTAAAATTTTTAATGAATTTCATGAATTTGATAAGATTTGCATAGAATTCATAATATTCTTATTAAAAAAGGTGAAATATTAAAATCGTTTGTTATCTGTATTTTTAAGTTTGAAATCCATCCAAATATATTGAAATCGTTTTATTAATGAAATTATTATAAAATTTACGTGTTATTGATGATAAATAGATTTTAATGGATTTCATAGAAATACATCAATATCCAATAAAATCTAAGTGGGAAACACTTTAACACGCGTTTTATTATGTCGTTTCCATTTGTTGTAATCGCTACAACTACTTATAAGATATTTCTTTATGTTGAAGATAGTCTAGTAAAAAGTTTGGACCGTAGTCAGTCACATTCCAAACCTCTCGACTTGCGAAATATTCAAAATTTTTCATTTTTTTTTTTAACCTTAGCCATGTCCAACCAATTTAGTTGGTCCGGCGACCAGTTCAAGCCACATTATGATTTTTACAAATCTTTTGCAATTTTTAAAAATATTCTGCTCACGTATTCACGCTATCTCTAACTTATATTTAGATCCAAATGAGACAATCACAATGAGCGTAGATTATACACCGCATGTAATCACAAACCAAAGCAAGTCCGTATCCCACTCACAGCTCAAAAAGTATGTTCAAATAATGGAGAACTATCGGCCACTTCCAAGCATCATTAGGACAATTGAAGTCACCTTCGCAGCATCATGGCTGACAAGCTGTCTGAATCAGATATTGGAGCAAAAATGTTGTCTTAAAAATCCACCAATGGGTGTCAATCATTCATCAATTCCTACCAATTCTCATCTCTAGTTTTTTCAAATAATTCTAGTAGTTTAAATTTTTTAAATAAGTTAAATTTGAACGTCTAAAAATTGTACAAAAGTAATGAGTTCAAGTCTTGTACGTGGTTACTCGATTATTGTGTTTTTATCACGATTATATAAAAAAGTTAGAATAATAAAGAAACATTCGATGTCCCAACCACTTCTTGTTGTAAATTGCAATCACAACTCTTGATCCATACATAGCCATATGGAGTATCCAGATGGTTGTTTATCGTGATAATAACAATTAAATCTTCTTTTCGTGCAACTTTTACTGGATGTAATTTATAAAAAAAATTGCACAAAGATAGTATTTTTTGAGTTTAAGTTTGGGCAACTTTTTTTCCGCTATTTCTGCAATTAATTGGGTAACACCATTGAGAGATCTTAATTTTTTTTTTTCTCTCGAAAGAATATTTTTAATATGCCATTGGTTTTAACTATTACTAATAAGTCCAAACCAACATTTTTTAAATGTTCAAGCTAAAGTCGTATTTCATTTTAAAATTTCATGATTTATTTATCGGTCAAGATGAATAATTTCTTTTTTTCATTTTTCATGGCTAGTGAGAATCCAAAAAATGAGAGAGAAGGGGATGTTATGGATATTGTAGGTCCAAGATTCAATTTCAACATATTTTGAAGTATAAAAAACAAGATTTCAGAAAGATTAAAAACAGAAGTAAGAACAGAGAGATTTTTCGGTTAAAGGCCCCGGAGGTTCAGCGACCGCTTTTAACGCTTAGTCCCCCGTTGAGCATCCGTAAGGATTAAGCTTGAATCCACTATACCGGCCAAAAATGGGCAAAGTTACAACCAATTGAACACAGAGTTCTCAGATCAACAGTACAAAATCTCACTAAGTAAGCTCACACAAGAGTTTACTCTCTTTTTCTCTCATATCACACACACAGTATCTCAAGAGAAATCAACCAAGAAGAGCGAAGAAGATGAACAGCCCGCAGCCAAGAAAAATTACTCAAAAATGAATTCTCTCAAACTCTAAAGAATACATTACCTATTTATAAGAGATGACAGATCCAACGGTAGTAAGCATGCCACATGTCATCAATCAGGAGTAACAGTCTGCATATCAGTCTTCCCGGGTCAGCCATAATGGGCTGAAGTAATGGGCCAGCAATATTAACTTTTGGGCTTCACAAATTCAGCAACCCAAAAACTTACAGATATGGCAAGGTGCCAATGGCAGGCAACTCTTAATTATTATGAATAATCATTAAGGTTTTGAAGTTCGATGACTAATTATCTCTTTCCCCCTTAATTGAATATTTTTAATATAATATTTTCCATGGATTGTCCATTTTATTTTAGGAACTAATCTACCATTAACATATGCAAAATGATAGTATTGAAAGTGTGGATAAGTGAGAAATATTCGATTTTGTAAATGTTGTCAATTGAGTGTTGTTTTACAACTCAATGGACATTGTTTCTTATTTACACCTACTTTTGCAAGTATATAAAATAATAATTATTATACTTGGTAAAGTATATAAGTTCCTGCTATAGTGGTAAGGATATTTATTCCTCAAGAGCAAATTTATTTTGACATTTTCGGATCAAAGATTGAATTTAGTTAGTTATAAAAGTAAAAATATTACGAGTTTTTTTGTTCTAATACTAAATATATATAAAGATCCTTTGTCACAACAAAGGCATAGAGATTCATGGAAGCGTGTCTAATCAAGTGGCAAAGCAAACGAAAGAGCAACTAATGTAAACTTAACTTTTGCATATTTCAACCGTACTATTTAAAAGAAATATATGTTACCAAATTAATTGAAAAATACAAGAAATTTCACTTATAACAACAATTTTTTTTTTGGGTAAAAAGTCATTTTTGGATGGTTTTGTCGAAAAAGGGTCGTCGGAAAGATTCAAGTCAAAAAATTTCATCATTAGTGTCAATTTTGCTATATAATAATGATCGAAAAAATGAAATCTTTGTATAATTCTAAAGATATTTTGAGTTACTAAACCGACGATATAAACAATCTTCACTTGCAAGAATACAACTTCTGCTGGAGGCTTTAATTAACAGCTTTTGTTATTTGTGCTAGAAAAATTAGGCATCTAATTTATTTATTTATTAGCAATTACTTTGTGGTTCTTTTTTCATTTTCCCACCTTGCTGCATTAAAAGGGCTCATCAGTTTATTGATTTCATTATTTATTTTGCCAGATTGTGACACTTACACCCTAATCCATCACATCAACTCCAATCTCAAATTGGATAATAAAATCGTAAACCACACTTATGAGTTGCATTGTCCATTGAATCGTCCCATCTATAATATTACCAAAATTTTAAGTAGAGTTGTACATTGTACTATAAAAGATATCTTGACGACAGAGTTATTTAATTATCAACTTGCTATTTGAACTAATTTTTTTACTCCGATCTACTTGTGTCAACATAAGAATCAATCTTCACGTTACCCCTTCGGGGATAGTTGAGTTGGTGGAGCAAGTGAACGCGGAGACCAAAGGTCACGAGTTCGAATCCCTTGCCAACACTTCTTTGTCGAGCCTGTCGCACCAGGCTTGTCTCGTGCGGTTTACCTCTCCTGTGTGGTTTGTGGGCTACTGCTTATGTAGCGGGGTTTACTTTGTGCGCACTTACAGTGGTCGGGCTTCCGCCCATTCAGAGTGGTCAAAGCTTTACTGGCGAGTAGCGGCTGCGGGTTCATACGTCAAAAAAAAAGAAAGAATCAATCTTAATGTTGGCTCTTCAATTACCACTTTTAATCTGCCTTCTACATATGGATTTATAAGTTTAGGGTAATTCTGAATTAGGGTTTAAATGTAATTTTGACAAAATAAAAAATAAAAAAAAATATTGTATATAAACAAATAACAACCACAGTATAATCATTACATACAATTTAGACCATACACGTGGTTTGCTTTTTATGTTAGCATTACAATACCTTGAACTATAGCTATTCTTTTAATACATACTCCTAATTTTAATGATTACGCGAACATATATAATACCTCATATATGTTTTGACAAAAAATTCAAAAGATCGTTTCATAAAAGCATAAACTTTTATCGTACTATACAACGTACAACACAAGTTTAAATAACTAATTTCTTTAAAAATATTAATTTAATTTGTACGTGGCACGTTGAAGTTATTCAATTGATTCTAAGACATAATAGTTACTCGTGCTATTCTTAAAGTAATTTTTTTTTTTTTTGGCTCTTGAGCTTTAATCAATTAATATTACCGCAATAACTAAGACATACGTCGACTCTTATTTTTGTACATTCATTCGAATCATTACTTTGTTTGATAGAAAATTTAAAATCACGGAAGTTTTGAACTAGCTCATTTTTTAACTCGAACCACGAACTCAAAGAATGGTGATGCTATTTGTCATTATAAATAAAAAAAATGAAAAATTACAAATGCGTAGATAATCTTTCTGGTATGCTATCTTGTCCCAAGCACGCGTTTGTGAATTTTCTTGAAAAAGATTTAATTTTTTAAATTTTAATTTAATACAGTAGCCTCAGTAAGGATTGCATAAATATACTGTTTAGTCCAACATATTGCTTAAATTACAACAAAAATTAATAGATTAGTTAGTATTAACTAAGATATGAAACTCTAAAATTCTCTTTTTCAATGACATTTAATTTGACTTTATTTTACTTACTATATTCGTTGGTTGACTCAAAGATAGACACGTGTCTCATTTTATAAAGCAAAATAAATAATTCATAATGTGGATAAATCATCAACTAATTTTTTTTTTCTTTCTTTCATCATTTTGTTTGGAGGAAGAATCATGAAAAAGAATGGCTTTCCACTTCTTTGATAGAAGGACGGTCCATTGGAAGTAAAATAATTGAACGCAGTACATAAAAATCCTTGATCTAGATCTGGCACTTTGGATTTTTTTCCTTTGATTTTTATAAAATCGAGCAATTCAGTCAAACTCCATAGCTTTAAAATATGTTGAGAGCCCACCATTTTTGACGTTATTTTATTAGGTCAAACCATTTCTACAATTACTAATCATGTTTTTATAAGAATATATGTCTAACGATAATTCCCCCAAATAATGGTGGTGAAATAGTGTCACGTAGGTCAAAAAGTTACCTTTTAATAATTCAACATGATGTCAATTGTTTAGGATGTTACCACTTCTTCTATGCCCTCAGACTCGGTGTTGTCTTCCCACTTTACTAAAAAAGAGTCCCATGTCTTATTATATACAAGACATATGAGCTCTTCTAAGTGTTCCGGCAAGTAATGCGACTCCGAGACCGATTTCAACGTGCTTGGAGAGCCTTATTCTCCCTTGAATCAGATAAATTCATACATAAAAATTACTGATAATAAGTTCTTTCAAAATTGACTATTTGTCATCATAATA
Organism: Fraxinus cuspidata; assembly: GCA_903798385.1. Taxonomy (NCBI): domain Eukaryota; kingdom Viridiplantae; phylum Streptophyta; class Magnoliopsida; order Lamiales; family Oleaceae; genus Fraxinus; species Fraxinus cuspidata. The sequence goes on along the minus strand of CAIGRP010029661.1, from coordinate 41,456 downwards.
GAGGCACGCCATAAATCGTATGTGTTAGAAATTTAATATAATTTGGATTAATACTTAGCCCTTGTTTGATCACCTTTAAAAAAAATAGTTTATTTTTCACTCATTTTCAACAACAAATTTACACAATAAAACATTTTGCATATAAATTTAAAATTTTTCTCCACTTTTAATTACACATTCTTCAAAAAATCACTATCCAAAACTTCATTTTTGCACAATAATGACCATCCGTCAGGTACTTAGTTTTGTTATTTAGCCCCTGTTTGTTTGCCATTTATTTTTCATTTGTAGAATAATTCTTATCATTGCAGAGGAGCCGCATTTTTTGACTATCTTGTATTATGGTGGGTCCCAGCTTGTTGAAAAAAGGGTCAAAATTTTCATTTTCAACCTAAAATAATGGCAAACAAACATGGACTTATGCTTGAAAGCTCATTAGATAATTAAATAATTTTAGCATGATTATTTGTCCACTAACAAGTCAACAATCATTTTTATCATGTGAAGACCTGAGTTGATCAGATCTTGTCGTCACTCACTCGTAAAAATTATGTACGTGACAAACCTTTGAGTGAATTAGGTTTTAAGGTGCGGCAATGGAATCAAACCGAATCAGTCATTTCGGTTTGATGGTGATCCAATTCGAGTGGTTTTTCAATAAAAAGTTTTAATCTCAATTAAAAGTAAAAATATGGAAAATTAAATCAGCACTTGAAATCACGCGATGGGGAGCGTCTTAGAAAAGCTGCAAGGCTGCCTGTAACTACCAAAAGAACAACAATAAGTGGGAGGGACATAGGCGTAGGGCAGAGATGAGTGGGAAACATGTTCGTGGCTCACTCTGTCATCCTCGTTTGCACGACACGCGTCTGACCCTTTTCTTCCATAATATATTTTGTGGGACACAATTCACATAAAATAATCATAGGTTATTGGTGATAAACAGTTTAAAGCAAATGTAAGTGGGAACTGCCAATTTCATTTTCTCTTGAAAAATGGCAAAGTTTTTTTATCTTAAAAGAATCACATCTCCATGACTCTTTAACAAGAGGAAGAGACATTTTCTATTTGAATAGTACGTGTCGCGTCTTTTCTTTAATTCCGTCCACTCTTAGTTAGTATAAAGTATTATTGACGTTCTTTGCACTTGTAGAAAGTAATATTTTTAGACCGATGTTGATGTAGCAAGAACAACTTAGATGTACTAGCAAATTCGAATTTTCAGATCATAAAAATTTTATAGGAAGAGACATTTTGTGCCTAAAAATGATTGTAACGTCTCTTCTTTAATTTTGTTGGTTCTTATTTATCATAAAGTATCGTTCATGTTCTCTGTATTTGTGAAATCTTTTTAGTTGAATGATAATGTGAAGAAATCTAATTAGCTGAACTAGTAAACTTGAATTTTGGGATTACGCGATTTCAAGTCAAATTTTGTTAACACAAGTTAACATTACTTCTTGTTTCTTAGTTTTTAGTTTTTGATATGGTTAAAAATACTATTAGTCGCTCGATTCAATGCAAAGTTTCATGACTCGTTAAGAAATAATCAAATTGAATGGATCCATCATGTTCTTGAAGGGATAAGTCATTTCATATTCACGATTCTTTACATAGCCAAAAATAACAAAAAGATATCATAAATATCTTCAAAATTTTAAAGATGGATGGAAATAACGTTGAAATTGAACCAATACTTTTAAAGACGGATGTAAAATGGATAATCCTTACATCATAGTCAACAAAAAGCGGTTGTACCGAAAGGTATAAAACAAATGCAAACAGCAAATCACCACCTGACGGCTGACGCCAACCCATCTTCTTATCCTCACCTTTGATTCAAAAAGGTTAATATTCCGCTGCCCCTTTTCCATTTTTTTCTCTTTTTTAACCATCATCCAACCACACAAAATGTATGCCAAATCGTGTGGTACTCAACTCCATACGACACGAATCGCACAACAGTATAATGATCTATTTAGTCAACGACGGGAACATGGACAGGCTGGACTGAGCTAATGTATAAAAAAAATTATGCATTTTTTTTTTACATATTAGCTCGATTTAATTTTTATTTTCGACTTTGTACAATTTGAAATAGTACGGTAGATCTAATTTTTAGTTAAATGCTGTATATTTTTGTTGAAGTATGTAATTAATTAAGTTAATCCTTGATTAAGACCCGGCACAAAAGCTATATAACTTTTCAAGTATTTTTGATTAAACGTTCCTCAAATTTTCTAAAAGTTTTCACATTTTGTTAAAAAACAAAAAGAATTTTGGGACAATCCGATGTCGACCTCTACTGCTTTGCAATCCATGCAATAAATAAATAATAAATTCTATTTCGTTTTTATTTCTTTAAAATGTCTTCAATATTTTTTTCTTACTAAATCGTCTCCAAAAAATATTTAGTTAACCATAAAAGTCCATATCTAGTCAACCCAAATACAAAATGCAATGAACAATTTTTCAATATCGTTTTCTTTTTCAATAGCATATATTTCTTAAATCGTATATTAATAATTATTTTGTTTTTTGTTTTGTGCATCCTAAGTCCTAAGACAAGATTTTGTATCCAGTACGTGCATTACACTTTAGAACATCATCACGTTTTTAAAAATCACCGAGTTCTCACATACGATGATGATGGTCATTGGTGTCAAATAACATTATATTACATTTTACCTTGCACTAAGCCTTCATTTAGAAAATACATAAATGATTTATAAAGAGGAATTTTAAGGGATTCTATGATATGTATAGATAATAATGAGTAGTAATAATAAATGTGTACTTGAAATTAGTGTTTGATTTTAGCTTGAACTGAATTTATAAATTATTTATTATGTACATATACTTTAATAGTGTATCTCTCCAGCATTCATTTCTGAAAAAAGAAGCATTATTCCCTGTTTGGTGGCCATTTATTTGGAAAAATATGGTTTTAAATAGTAAATGTTTGGAGAAAGCGTGGTTAAAAATTAAGAAAAAGTTTTTGAATTACGTATAAAATATTTTTTTGTATGAATATATGATTGAATATCAGTAAGTAGAAGAAAAGAGTTTTGAAAGTGTGCAAGACTTAAGTGCCTCTCATTTTCCCACAATTGCTGTTAGCCTCTTTCTCTCTCTCTCTCTCTCCATTCATTTTTTTCATCATTTTCCTGAGAGAGAAAGACATGCAGAGAGAATCAAATGGAAAAAAGATATATTATTTTGAAGAGAAATGCTGGCTATTCGTAGTAAAAATTATCGATAGTCCTCTTACGTGATATATAGGTAACGGATTGAGATTTGATGCATTAATATGATAATTTTTTATTCATTCATGCATCAAATCACAAATTGTCGCATATATGCCACGTAATATTCTTTACTATGAGTAACATTATTTTAATTTGAATATTGGCTGGTTCATGAATCCGATTAACACCCAAACACACAAAAAGCAAAGGGGCTATGTGGGTTTTGTGACACGTAGCTTGTGACGTGGAAACCATTGGCTTCTCAAACTAAAATAAATAGGGGTGAAAGCAAGAGCTCTCAATTCGATCTCCATTAAATTTCCCTCCTCACATTTTCCTTTCCCTTGTATCATTTTCCTTCTTAACAATGGCTGCACAAACTCTCAATGAAGAACCATCCAATAACTCTTCTTGGGATTCCAATTCTATCTTGTCCTCTTCTTATCCAATTACCCTTAAGGTAAACATTTTACATATATACACAAACTTATATATATCTATTATGCATGTATAAATCACCGATCAAATGTTCACAAAGTCAGTAGTATAGTACTGGTCTACTGGATAATATTAATAAATAAAATCTCATTAATTAGGGTGTTTGAGTTTTGTTAAGTGGGCTTGATACTATTCCAAGAAGTGAAAAATTTATGGACGATTTTTTCTTGTTGTCGTTGATTATACTGTTGAGTCTAGTCAAGTCGAGTCGAGTCGAGTAGAGTAACATGCATCGAGGATCTAGTATAACTAATGTATGTATGGTTTTCTTGGGGTGGTTTCATGCAGTTCATCGAAGTAAGCTACAGAGTAAAACTGGAGAATGGCAATGAATTTAGAACAACCAGCCTGAGAAAGATGTTTACAAGTGGACCCACATCATCATCTGATGTTGAGAATCAAACTGCCAGGATTAATCAAGAACAAAAAATCTTAAATGGGATCACGGGCGTGGTGTCTCCAGGACAAATCCTGGCCATCCTAGGCCCCTCCGGCAGCGGAAAATCAACGCTCCTTAATGCCCTCGCTGGCCGGCTCCACCATGGACACGGCCTCACCGGTTCAATCCTTGCCAACAACAAGAAATTAACCAAATTGACCCGAAAAAGAATCGGGTTCGTCACTCAAGATGATGTTCTGTTACCGCACTTAACAGTTCGTGAAACCCTAATTTTCTGCTCTCTGTTAAGGCTACCAGCTTCTCTCTCTAGAAATGAGAAAATTTCCATGGCGGAATCGGTGATTCTCGAACTGGGTTTGGCTAAATGTAAGGATACAATTATTGGGAACAGTTTTATTCGAGGAATTTCAGGCGGTGAAAGAAAGAGAGTAAGCATAGCACATGAAATGCTGATAAACCCTAGTTTGTTAATTCTTGACGAGCCGACGTCGGGATTGGATTCCACGGCGGCATTCAGGCTGATGACGACGCTGGGGTCGCTGGCGGAGAAGGGGAAAACGATAGTTACCTCGGTGCATCAGCCGTCGAGCCGAGTTTACCAGTCGTTTGACTCGGTGGTGGTTTTGTCCGAAGGGAGGTGTATATATTTTGGTAAAGGCAATGAGGCTATGAATTATTTTGAATCTGTTGGGTTCTGCCCTAGTTTTCCCATGAATCCAGCTGATTTCTTGCTTGATCTGGCAAACGGTACGCTCCTATTCTGTCTTGTATAATTAGTATGTTGAATTTGATAAGACTATATATATTCCGCGTCTTGGGTGACATATATAGTGGTTAGAATGCTTTGTATATGTTTGAGTCGAACGAGATAAGAATGATAGTAATTTGAATTCAACGTATTGAACATATCCTTTAGGAAGTGCGTGATTAAAGTATTATTCTTTGTGTTAGAAGAATGTAGGGCGGGGAAGTTGACTTTACGTTAAATTTTAACTCATTAGAGGCACAACAACTAGGGCTTTTAGTTAGTGAATTGAAATTTTAGGTACCATACATTAATGTTAAACTAGTTTTCTTCGCCATGTTACGACACTTTAGGTTAGCCGAACATGCTATATATGGTCCAAAATAAAATAAAATAAAATGGTCGATCATTTGTAGAGTTGCGAAGTTGAACCCAACTTACTAGATGAGTTTGACTCGACATGTCAAAAGTTACACATTGCACTTAAAATTTTATTTGCATTAGTTTCGCACATTCATTAACCTTGCAAATGACTTTGATCGAGACATCTAGTTAAGGCATCCCATTGGTCTACCTCCGCCAATGGTAGTGGTGGAGTGGCAACGGCCACGGTGGTGGATGGCGGTGGAGATTTCTTTATGATATGATGAGATGGAAAGGTGGAGACTTTGGACAAAAGTGATCTGATACGTACTGGCTTTTGCATCTTGAGGCTACAGTGTTTAGGAATGTAACTTTCATGTACACCACGTGGCTAATAGCTAGTGATCCTCTGTCTTTTGTTTGCTTTTTTGCTTTTGCACTTGAGGTCTTGAGCCAATAGTTTTATCAAATTCTTTTATGCTCATTATTATTTTTTCATATTGTCATTAGATAAGACTAGATATAACAATAGATGAAAATAAAGCACTTAACAAAGTTGACAAGTTGCCATGGGTGCTATCAGGTTGGACGAGCCAACAACTCGAACACGTTCGATTTAACTAATGAAAATATTAACTCTTTCGAGAATCAGTAATGCGTAAATCATGTTAAATCAAGATCAATCAATATCCAAACGGTTACCCTTAGGTTTACTGTATCTAGTGTGTTTAGGAGTTGATCATTGACAAGTTATATTGAATAATAGTAAACGGATTAAGGAAGAAAGAACAAGTTGAAACTCATTCTTTTTAAGATTGGATGATTGGTCGATTTAGCCATAAAAAGCAAGGAATCGGTCGATTACAAGTCAAAAACTCAAAATTTTTGAACCCGTCAAAATATTTTAAGAAGCAGCCAATTACCAACCCAATTCCCCAAAGTCGGCTGGTTTATTCCAAAATTCTACTTCATTTATTTATCTTGTTTTGCGTACTATCAGTTGGACCTAATTCGACGCATTGATCCTTTATCTTTTTAGGTTTCTGGTGAGTATTTTAATAGACTGCTAAATTTTTATATATTGTAACGCCCTTTCTATTTAATTCAAAGAACCAAACATTTTGAATTGATGTAAATTTTTTTTAAAGAATATTACGAGCGTAATCATTACTTTTAGAATAAAAAGTAAAAATAAAATATGTTAATTTTCTAGAAGTAAGATTAGGTGTCAAATCTAAAATAAAACCATCCTTAGATTCGATCTTCTTTAATTAATTAATGAGTGATAGTCATTATTGATTAGAGATAGATCTTTCATCGTTGGATCCTAATTGCGTTGAAATCAATAATTTAAGATTTGCAGCTAATCATCTTCAACTATCTTATGCTAATTTATTTTTTGAAAAGGGGTCCATCGATGGAAATTAAGACCCTTGCATTCTTCCTATTTTAATTTATAAGAGAATATATAACATGGAATCAACTCAATTTGTTAATCTATAATCAAGATTTCTCCTCTCTCTCTCTCTAAAGAGAAAGAGTTCTTTCCCGTTTTGATCTCGATAATCTATTAATTCATTTATTCGACTCTAGACATTAAAAAGAAAAGTGAGTTCTCAACCTAATTAACTATTTTCGTTGCATAATTACTTATTTCATATTTGACTGCTAACCCATCTTACTTAGCTTTTCATCGCTCTTTACCTAACAAAGGTCTTTTAACTATTTGAATATATTATCGTTGAAACGAGATTTTCATAGTGACACGTCACTCCATATTTTTGTGTTAAGACCATTAAAATAAGTTGCCATTCTATCCTTTTCTTCAAGAATAGAATGGTGGGACTTGTCACTAAACCAAATTTTATTGCAAAATAATGATAGAATATAATAGTTGGTGGGCATGACCATTTGACTTATAAGAATATTAAAATAGGTTTTGCCCCCTTAATTTGTTGTTGGACAACAAAATGATTATAACATTGGATTAAGGGAAATATGACAATGACGTAAGATAGCATATGAAATTTGGACTAATTAATCATGATGCTATATATATAAGAGAGCTAAATGATTCTTATTTATTTTTTTACTGATTAAACACTATTCTCTTTTTTAGTTTTTCCCTCGTTCTAGATAATTATTAAATAAATATTTGATTTCGTTATAGGAGTAGTTTGCTAAGACTCTCGGTCTGTCCGGACAAAATTGAAAAAACATAAAAAAATTGTGATCCGTATGTTGGCATGATATATTGAAAATATAAGATGAGTTGGCTCCGTTACAATCCACTTTACATCTCTAGACACGGTCGAGACTTCTAATTGAGTAGCACTTGTCGCACTTTAATATCTTGAAAAAAATATTATCTAAAAATCTATTTCATACTTTATTTCTTTTCTTTTCTTTTATTTATACGAAAAACATTTTTGGTTTTAAATTGGACAATGTACCTTAGGGTGATTTCCACTATATATTGTATGTGATTAAATAACGAAATGAAGGAAGTGGAGATGGTGGCCCAAATCCATCACCAACATTATGTTGAGTGGGCTCCCACCTCATCACCAGCAATGGACAACTTTAATTCTTGCTACTTAGCAATAATTATCGAAAGATTATGTTATAAATAATTGATGGATAAATTAAAGAAAAAACGCTAACGTTTTCGGCTGAGGAGACTCTTATAGTTAAAAATAGTGTTTCTTAGTAAAATAGGTTAGAACGAGGGAGTAGACCAAGTCTATAACTTGGCTAGTTGTGGTTAGTTCGGGTTCTGGTGTAGACGTAGTGATGAATCAAATTGAATGCAAAACATGATTAATGTAATCGACTCTAAATCTATTGAGAATAAGAATTAATTTATTGTTAAGTTGTAATTGATGCAGTTGTATACCATTGCATGGCTCGTTTGGTAAGGCGTGTTATTTATTATTAGATAGTACGAAGGATGGAAGGTATAAAACAAATTGTTTATTATACTGTTCATTATTTTTGTAAGAACTTTTGTGCCCAATATGCTGATTAAACCCTTTTCCATGTGTAGGGGTGTGCCAACTTGATGGGATAAGGGACAAAGAGAAGCCTAATGTGAGGCAAAACCTAGTATCCTCTTATAATGCTGTGTTGGCCCCAAAGGTGAAGGCAGCCTGCTTGGATTCCACAAGTACGGCAACAAAAGAGATTGTGATTGTGGGAAAACACACTTGTGATTACAAACAGAGTTTTTCGACGTGGTTTGACCAGTTTATTATTCTCCTCCAACGAAACATGAAAGAGAGAAAGCACGAAACATTTAACCCTCTAGGAGTTTTTCAAGTGATCGCGGCCTCATTATTAGCTGGTTTCATGTGGTGGCACTCTGATTATCGGGATATTCAGGATCGTTTAGGGCTTCTTTTCTTCATTTCTATCTTTTGGGGTGTTTTTCCATCTTTCGGTGCTGTGTTTGCATTTCCTCAAGAGCGAGCTATTTTCGTCAAGGAAAGAGCTTCGGGTATGTATACGCTATTGTCCTATTTCCTGGCCCGTATTACGGGGGACCTACCTATGGAGATGATTCTCCCCATATTATTCCTTGCAATAGTGTATTGGATGACCGGGCTAAAAACCGAGCTGTGCGCATTTGTGCTAACCCTAATTGTGCTGCTCGGTCATGTGCTTGTATCTCAAGGACTCGGCCTTGCTCTTGGTGCATTGATCATGGATGCCAAGAAGGCATCGACTGTGGTAACTGTCACAATGCTAGCATTTGTTTTAACCGGAGGATTCTACGTGCACAAAGTACCAGCCTTCATGTCATGGTATAAGTATATTTCGACCATATTTTATAGCTATCGGCTTCTAATCTACGTCCAATATGGAGATGGGAAACAAATTTCCTCATTGCTCGGTTGCTCTATCAATGATGGCCGAGAAAAAGCAAGCTGTAAATTTGTTAGCCAAGACATCATAGGACAAATGCATCCAGCAATGAGTGTTGGCATTTTGCTCATCATGTTTGTAGGATATCGAGTATTGGCCTACATTGCGTTGTTGCGCATCAGAGCTTGAAAATTTGCGTCGGGATGTTGAATCATGCTCTCCTAAGGCTTTGGATAACCAGAAAAGCAAACCGATGATTGATCGATTTGTTGATTTGTTGTTGTTGTACTAATACGGCTATTGGATTTGCGCTAACTTCATGGCTTAATCAGGATGAAAGTAGGTTGAAAATGACTGAATGTTTAGAAATATTAGAGGCCAGATCCTGAGTGTTACTTACTTGCAATTGCAAGAGTTGCAAGTATGTATAGAAAGATGAGGGTTTTCCTCCTCTTAATAGAAATTGAACTGCATAAAAAAATACTACAAACTTAAGTGATATGCTAGGATTTCCAGATTGCCGTTGAGTCTTAAGCTGCTTTTGGTAGATTCAAATCAACTGTTCCAAGGTAGAAGAACCCATGAGAAATACGTTCGTGTGTGCAAATACACACTGCAGGCTGTTTCAATGCAAGCAGGCACATTTTTTTACACACAGATTGCTCGATGAACAACAATAGAGTAAGGCACAATCTCTATAAATTTAGCGGGTTACACGAACATTTTCCACCACTTGGCTTGAATCATAATCGCTACAGAAGATCCAACGCAGTTGAATCTTTAATAGTTGGTTTTTATAGATTCATCCGTAAGCTTTCTAACTTTAAGCCGGTATTTCAACATACAAATTATAATATATTCAAGATTTAGGAGAGAGCGAGGGGGCAATGAACAATCATTGTTACGGAAGGAAAACAATGTCTGATATTTCAAGTATGATAGGATCAAATTTCAATGGAAAAACTAGTAAGAAGCAAAATGTCAATGAAGTGAAATGGCATCACACTAAATTTTGATTGAACATCTGCAAACCCTGAAAAGAAGTTCAAAATTGAAGATTTAAGATCATTGGACTCGATAATATTTTTCGTTTTAAAAACACCCTTCATTATACGTGCACACTCTTTCCAGCTGCGGAATGCCATAATCTGTTGTACACTCCACAAATATCTGCTTGATAGTGTCGACTTTACTCGAAATCTCTCCATCAGTCATGATAACATCTTGGGATATGGAGCCTCTATTACAATCAGGACTTCGATGCTGTTGGTCATCAGTATGTGAGCTTTCCAGCACCTGATGATTCATGCCATCTGCTTCGGGATCTTGAGACAATTTTGGCGGCACGAATCCTGAGACTTTGATACCTCTTCTGCTGCCAGAGCAGACATTCAAATGAAGGTTCAAATCACCAGCATATGGAGGAATTATTATAAACATGACAATGAGTTCTTAAGAAATATAATTAACAATAAAAGCATTGTTTCTAGTTTCGTTTTTGCCAAGCTTGATTCTCTATGGTATGGATATCTTCAATTGAATGGAGATAATATTTGTCATCCACTACTTTTGAGACCCCCAACTTACACCTATGCTCAAGAGATAACTGTTGCACATAAGGGACATGGATTCTCAAGAGGGAGCATTGCTTGTGTCAACAATAACGTACACAAGAGACAAGTCATTTCACAATTCACAGGTTAAAGGGTGATTTTTTTTTTTTTTTTTTGATAATCGTGGGTGTCCGGGCCAACTTGCGCGCACCTCGACTAATTCCATAAGGTCCTGAAGTTTACGATCTGTTACTCACCTCAGTGGCTCTGAGGGGACTCGAATCGGGTTAAAGGGTAATTTAATACTTGTAAGGTCTTGAAAAGTACAACCGTGCCTTGTATATCCAGTATGAATGGCCACCAATGCAAAGAAAATACTCGAGGACTCTAATTTTTAAAATTGGCATTAATGCAAATCAGGAAAATCAAATACACAAAGTTTATATGCTAGAGTTAAATATCGTGTGTGCATTATGATCTCTTATCAAACCCAATGATTCAGCATCAGCCTGCCTACTTTTACTTTTGAACACAAATATTTAAAAAAACAACTTTAAAGCCTATATATTGATGAGACTCATCTATATGCTAATTGTTAATTCTAATAGGTCTGCGAACAAATTTCAACGAATTCTACTATTTCTAAAATCTCTATTAGTTACAGTATTTCTTCACATTTGTAGCCCGAAATTTGCGTTAGATTTATTGTCTTCTAAAAGATTACCTTTCTCCTTTCTATCATTTTGGTTGAAATTTATAATCCTATTGCACTGTTCTATCCAACCCATAGATAATGCCAAGGGGTTTTTTAGATTTATTCGCATAAAACTTGATGGAATTCAGACATGTTTTATAGGGTGGGAAGCATAGTTATTAGACTCAAGTTGGACATTGACCTGACTAAGTTACCGGGTCACTGTTTCAACCGGTGGGTAAGTAATGAGACCGATTGGTCGTACACAGAATATTTAAAAAATATTAATTAAAACGTAAATCATCTACAATTTAGTTATTACAAGAAATAAAATAAGCATAATTATCATGCCAGGATCGAACATTGACCCGACTAAGTTACTAGGTCACTGGTTCAACCAATGGTTGGACTGATCAGTCAATGTTTATATGTAAATTTTTAAAATTATTAAATAAATTCTTGAATCATCTGCATTTTAGTTATTATTTGAAATAAAATTAGTTTCAAAAGCTTATTGTTTGATCATAACAATAATAATTTTTTAAATGTGTTATATCATGTAGAGCATGTTTGAACCCCATTTTTGGTATATAATACATTTTGAAATAGTAGATTGATAGAGAATGCGTAGTTCAAAAATAAGGAAAATTTTTGGGTTTGCGTATAATATTATTTTATTGAAGAATGTGCGGTTGAAAAGAAACGAAAGAAAAATGTATTTTAATAAAAATGGGGATCAAACAAGGGCGTAATATTGTTTAATACATTGATACTATAAAAATATTTAGTAGTTTGAATAGAATTTGAATAATATATTTGTTAATTTTGGCTGGTATGTTAATTTTGTCTTTTGAATATTCTTCAATATATATAAAATATAGCTTTGCTATTGAACGATAAGGACTAGCTCAGCGGTTGTTTCCTCCATATGCTTTCCAAGAGGCTGGGATCTAGTCCCAACTAATGTGATTTTCTGAAATTTCAGAGAACTGGCCAGTTTAACCAAACCAGTTCGCTGGTTCTTCCTCAAAACTGGCGTTTATAGCAGGTTAATTGCTTACCGATCCAAATATGCTAAGTGACTGGGGTCCGGTTTCCCAGACGGACCAGCCGGTCCGATCTGGGTTTAACAAGTATGGTGGAAAGTACAGGCATTAACATTTTTCTTTCTATTTGGGACATATTTAGAAGTTTTTCTCAGATACAAGGATTCATGGTTTGCAACAAAGCCTTATAGGGCTATAATAAAATGAGCAAAGCTCATTTAGCATAATAATATATCAGATTTCACTGTCTGCAAACTCATCAGAGTTCAGTTTTCATGTCCGCTAAATCAGTGAAAGCTCAGTTAACTGGTTCTCAACAAAAAGTGCTCAAAACAAAAGTTCATCCATAAAGAATGTCGTGGATTAATAACGCAAAAGAATAAAAACTTCTGTTAAGTTTTGTTGTTGGTTATGAAATTGATTATCGTACAAGCCATAAAACTGAAGAATGATAGTTGCATGTCATGATGAAACTTTAAAGAAAAGAGAGAGCCCCTTTTATGTGTTAACTGTAGCTCTCTCCTTCTGTATTTGTTTTTTTTCTCCTTATTGATTCCGCATCCTTTTTACTGTTTGAACAAGGTAAGGTGCTAACAGTTGGCAACTGTATCTGCATGTAGCCCATTACCCGTCAACTAGAGAGCCAAATTATCCAACTTGAAAGGAAGAAGGGCCCAACCAAGTTCCAGAGTGGAGAGACAGGGGTCAGCATCCACCGCGGACCTTACAGTTAAATCAGGGTCCAAAATTCCACCTACCTAGGTAGTAATGATTAAAATCCAAGTCTCATTGGAAGAGAATCTTTGGCTAAGCTTAGAGAAAGTAAAAGTTACATTTAATTAACTTTATATTTCCAAACATGATTGGGTAACTTTGAAGTACAATTTAGCCTTTTTTTTTTTTTTATGGAGGAGGCTAGGAGCTGATGTTGAATATACTTGAGGATCAAACATTTACCAAATTAAGTTAACCACACAATGGATTATTTTTTCAAATATTAAACCTATAAATATGAGTTTTAAATTGCATCTTTCTTTCTTTCTTCTTCAACAGACTCTACAAGAACTTCCCATTGTGATTTTTTATTTTATTTATTATTATTATTATTATTATTCTTTTTTTTTTTTTTTTGCTCACTCCCTCGCTCTATGGACTATTATGTGATTTTAAAACAGTCCAGTACAAGAGTTGCTCATTACAATGAATTATAATCAAATATTTTCCCGTAGAGTAACACCAAGTGGTCATTCAATTCTTTTCAAATAGTGCACTCAAAGGTTAATTCAACATGAATTAACCTTTGAAACAAAATGATCCACAGAAACCAAATGGAACCAGTATGAACATAGAATTGGCATCAATGTTATAAATTGTACCTGAGTGAGAGTTGTCACTTGTCAGTACGTTTCTTCTGCCTTTTTAGGGCTCATAGCTTTGGTCTAGATTAACTGTGGGTGCACATTAGCGCCCGAGTCACAGCCATTGCCCGTACAACTGGAGATTGTAACAACACAGAGTCCTGCAAATCATCAGGCCAGTACACTGGACCCCTTTCAGCTGCAATCTTGTCACAAAATGCAATCAAGGAGGGATCCATCTGGGGTAGCATCCCATGCAGCTGAAAAATTATATTTTCATAGCAAATGCAAAGTAGAGCTCTAGCTAGAAAATTAAATGCATTTTGGTGTGCAATATTGGATAGGACTAGATAGTATAATAAATAAGATTTCAGCTTTTTATTCTTCCGTTGTACTATCTAAAAAATTCTATAATAAAACATTGCAGAAAAGTCTAATTTGCAACTAGGAACATAAAATGGATTGTCAAAGTAACAAATATGCATTAACAAAATAGTGATGGCATATCAATCAACCAAATTATCATACCTCGAAGGAAAAGAAATAGCTAATAAGACTGAATTTTGATTATACCAAAACAAACACATCATGTTCTGAAAATATTGTAGGATTTTCATCAATCTCTGCAAGTGGAGTGGAGGTTGTTCCAAATAGTAATATGGGCAAATCAGATGGTAGTTCTTCCAACAATATCTGAAAAACGGCCCTAAGCTGCAAATGAGCCAGAAGAGACAGAAAATTTTCATATAACATGAGTTATGAAACGAGTGATTAAGTATTGACAATAAGTTGGCAAAATATAAATAAACTTCGAGATTACCCACACAATCCAACGAAGTCGTATAATAAAGTATCACAAAAAAAAAAAAAAATATATATATATATAATTACATTCACATTCTCCCACCGAAGGTGGAACTGAGGCGAGTAATTGATGGCATAATTCTCCTTGCTTCACCAAATACGTGCACCAATGCCTCCTCTGGTGTTTTGGCACCAGGATCAGAAAGTAGTGATGGAAGTGCAAGAGAATGAACAGGAAATTTTTCCAGTTCATGCAAAACTGCAGGTCCCAGATGATCCTGAAGATTAAGGTTTAAGTATGCTTAGTTCACCATGGTAGTTATCAATAATGATATAAAAGGAGCAAAGACAATAACCAGCCCAACACCTTTGCCACCACACAATAATATCAGAGGTCTATACACGAGAGAAATTGCAGGGCCATAGGAGAGCATTGAAAGCTTGGTCACTTCTGACGAAACTGAAGAGCAGGGAAGATATTTGAAATCATACTCATCGCTTTCTGGAGATATCCTTGTAGGCATGGTGCAACAATGGAGCCTCCATGAGCAGCAGGTGTAATTGTTGACGTGGCCTCTATAAAGTGATACTTTTCCACATTTACTGATTCAACATCTATCAAGAATTTGTCATCACTTGTATAAACTTGAGGATATCTTTCACGAAAAGCACGTATGGCAGCTTCAGTGCATAAGACTTTT
This sequence comes from Fraxinus cuspidata, assembly GCA_903798385.1. NCBI lineage: Eukaryota > Viridiplantae > Streptophyta > Magnoliopsida > Lamiales > Oleaceae > Fraxinus > Fraxinus cuspidata. Next base: position 26,182 of record CAIGRP010029661.1, on the reverse strand, counting down.
AAACCAGCACCACAATATTCTACACAACTAGCTGCAAGCTCCAATTTCAGCTCCTTGGATGGAGATTGCTTCCACTTTCGAGTATGAATATCTAATATTTCTGGATGTGCATCACAGCCAGGCAAGGGAAAGTTAAATTCGCGATCAAATCTTCCAGGGCGTCACAAATTCCATTAATGGCATCAACCCTGTTGGTTGCTCCAATAAAGACTACTTGTACCCGAGAATCAAGGCCATCCATCAAGGCAAGAAAAGTTGACACAATGGAGTTATGAATCTGCTCTTGTTTGCTAGACCTAACGGGAGCAAGACCATCTATCTCGTCAAAGAAGATTATGGAAGGCTGATTCTTTTGAGCTTCTTCAAATAACAGTTTCAATTGTCTTTCAGCTTCACCAACCCATTTGCTCAGCACATCAGCACCCTTCCGCATATAAAAACCTCACTTTCTGCCCGGCTTTTGAAGCAGCACAAGCTAATGCTCGTGCAATCAGTGTTATCCCCGTGCCAGGAGGACCACAAAACAATACTGCCCTAGGAGGGGTAATACTGTAACTCGAAAAAATCAGGATACAGCGGCAGGAAAAACACCATTTCTTTCAAAGCATCAATATATACAGAAGCCCACCTATGTCATCAAAACTCACACTGTCACCAACTTGTAAAGGCTTAATATCGGCCCCTCCTTCGGAGCTTGGCCCAGCAGTTTGAGTACCAGAAGTCAAATTAGCAAGGGTATCATTCTGATGAGCCCAACCAGAATCAGTGGCTTTTAGACCCCATGATGTTGTCCCTTGTATATCTGATACCCCCAAGAAGCCAAAATGGACCTGATCTGCTGCTACCTCTCCCCCAAGGTATGGGAGGACCTTGATCCAGCTCATCTACAGGAAGGGGATCCTCAGAGTCTTCCGCTCATGCTAGGCAATGACGCATATGGACACGCGATCCACCTTTTCTTCCATCCCTGTTAACCTTGGTTCCCATTCCTTGATGAAGCACTCTACAAGAGGATCTTGGTCTCTGTTTATTCTCCTCAATAGAGATCCTGGGGGAACCTGGGCCATTACAGAGATCATATCTACGTCTACCTTCTTGTTCTTCACCCTCTTCTTCTCCATCTCCATCTTCATCCTCATCCTCTCCATCGCTCTCACCACCAGCCTCATCCTCACCCTGTCCATAATCAGCCACATTATCCTCCACACCATTCACATCTTCTGGCTCATTCTTGCTCCCTATCTCCTCCGATGTATCTTGTTCATCATCAGATTTGAGATTTAATAGTTCTCTAGCAAGTCCTCTCAGGCGTTGAGGTCGTAGCCCTTTGTGAAGCGGTCGAAGCCCTTCACGCCGCGGCGTTAACTCATCTTGGCTGGCACTGTTGTTATCTACTTGGTTCCTAGAACTTTGATACTTAGGCATCTATAAAAAAAAGAAAACAAAATTCAATCAAGTGAAACCCAATACCAACTATACAAATTAGAAGCTTTGAAACCTTTCAGACCCAACCAAGTAAGTATCATGGTCCTATATAAATATTGCATCTGTTTTAGTGTATAAAACCTCACCAGTAGGTCATTATCCTCTGTTCCAGAACTATAGGTGAATTCTTCAAGACCAACAGGAATTCTCCTATTCTTAGTAGAGAGGAGAAGATTGGGTGACATTGACTGCAATAAATCAGCAATAACAGATAACAGATCTTGGGATCAGGTGCAAGTTTGGAAATTGATTAAATAAAGTTGAGTGATTATAAACTGTGGATCGTAAGGAATATAAGGTTAATAAGTGGGTAGTATTTGGGCGTCCTACTAAATGTGAGAATAAAAAGTATGTTTGACTAGAAGTTCTTAAATTATAATCACTTTCAAAACATGCACTAAGCATGTTCATAACATCCTTGAGTAAACAAAGTAGATCTATATTGCACCAGTTCTGATGAAGTTACATCAAGAAAGGGAAATATTGACATCGTGGTTCGGAAAGGCGTCTCGCCTTATAGTGAGGCGCACATATTGTGACTCGAGGCAGTATTTACAGAACTTTTCAAATGAGGCCAGCACCTCATTGATCGTCTAGAGGCGTGCGCTTAGTTTTCTTGTGACCTTTGACCTTTTTTTATTTTTCTTCTCCCCTTTTGAAAGTCTAAGTGTGAGTTTCATATATAAAAGGGGTTTTTAAATGGACCGATCTTGTTCACAAATAAAAAAAAAAACAAAAAATTGGGTCTGTCAATTCTTTTTATTTTGGGACTTAATAGTTAAAAGAAAACTAAAGAACCCTACTATACTACCCTATGTCTCGTCACTTCCAAGAAACAAGAGAAGATTCTTTAACAATTGAATATTTACTAATTGTTACTTTATTGTTTTATGTTGGTCTTAATTATATGGAGAATTATTAAGATTGTTTATGGTTTAATAAATGTTTTTTCTTTTTTTTTAGAACTTTTTGATTTGTGGTCCATTTACACCTTCTTAAACATTGATTGACAACAAATTCAACTGATAAATCAACATATCCATGACTGTAAAAATAAAAAAAGAACCCAACAAAGAACATTACATACATTTGCATTTGATGTACGCGTTGGGCGATTGCCAGGAAGCAACATCTTTGCAATCTGAGCAGCTGCAGTCTTTGATTTGGCGTTGTCTCTTAGGTCGAATTATTGTTGGAGAATAATAGAAATATGGGCGACCATAAGACTTGGGCCTTCGCCGGAGCCTATCACTTGTATAGAGTAGCGTAAAATCAGGTCCATCCCCTTCAACTGATCATTTAGAATACATTGACGGTAACTAGTATCTTCCCATGAACTTCAAAAAGACTAACCTACCTAGGCAGAACAAATGTCAGTCAACATTAAAATCAGTAGTGAATGAACAAGAATAATGTCTAGGAAAGGTTCCCATTGCCTAAACACTGAAAGGAGAATAATAACGTGGATAAAATGACCAAGAGAAAGACTACAGTATAGGAGAAAAATTCTCATATTAAACATCAAAATAATCTTTAGCAATCATTGACATATCTACAGTAACAACAGCATGTGATCAAACAAGAATAATGGCATCACGTGAAAGAGGTTACAATATTTAAGTAACTCCTTAGCAGTAATCCATGGTTACAAAACATGAAATGAGCATGGAATACACAAACATGCAAAAGTTCCTAATAATGACCACTCCGGTGGATCTTGGAAATGACAATGGACATCAACGGAGAACAAAAGAAACACACATCAAAAGGTATATGCCTCGTTTTTGTTTCTATGTTTTGGTAGAAGAGAAAGCAAACAGATTTGGAATAGAAGGCCTTGTGCAGAAAAGAATTGGGTTCAACACAAGCCTAGTGAAATATTTGTCATTGTTTGACGATATATCCTTGCTCTTCCAATTGGAAACATTCTATTTCCAAAATATACATTTATGCAAGCTTCTTATCCAAGTTTGTACTTTCATTTTTTCTTTAGGAAAGACACATGATGAGAACTTCTGTGTAATTTAGTTTTCTTTTGCTTTCTAAACTCTAATCCCCAAGGGTGACAAATTATTTCAGTGCAAACAAATACCAGATTACATTTTTGACATCCTTCACAACATAGAATCCATTTAAGCAGAATAAGCAGAAAGTTTATAATGTTGCTGCCTAATTATCCTTATAGCTACAAGAAAACTAACCTTGTAGGAGAATGCCACTCAGTACAACTGTTCAAAAATAGGATACTTCATAAAGAAGCACACTAATTTTACCAGTCCCAACCAGTTTATCTTATGACTTCCTCCATGTGTACTTTCATCATGAAAAAATGTCATTTCACAGCAGAGTGAACTAACCATAAGAATACTAATGTACTTAATACTTACAACAGTCATTTCTTTGACCTTCTTTTGAGTCATATTCACACCAAAAATGGCTCGAGCCAATAATATTGCCCTTCAATCATACAAATTTATCATTCCATACTTTACTAACACCCTCCACTTCTATTGGAACTACAAAAATAATAGATATCATCGCCTCATTTAGAGTTCTTAAATTTATCATCACGAAAAACAATTAATTAGGGAGAATTTTACAGTCCCATTCTTGGAGATAAGAGCCCAAATGAAACATTGATTGCAGAATTTGAGTAGACACAAACCCAAAAAATATATCTAACAATAAAAAATGAATTCCATTCCAAGCGTACCTTTTCGTGCAAGCATTATGTAAATGAAAATGAAAACAGTTGATGGAGAAATAGCAGTGTAAATTTGGGAAAATTTAATAAGTTGAGATGGTTTGAATCTTTGATTATGTAACTAAACAAACCTATCCTCAAGTTATTTACAATCAGAAATAAAAAGCAGATTAAATTGGAAAAAGGTAAAAAGTACCTTGTTGCTGATTGTCAGTGAGATTGTGAAGAGAGGTGAAAGGAGACATACGTACAGAAAACACGCGAGAAAAGGGTACAGGCTTCGTTACTGGGTCGAACGGGTCGGCCCAAATATGGAGAGATATGAACCCAATTGAAACGGGCTGATTTTAGAGCCCATTTGAATACGATAACCCAGGTCCTTGTAGCGCTTGTTTCCATTTCATTATAAGCTACTTATTAAATTATAATATGGTAAAAATAACGTTTGAATAAGTGAATATTAATTATGAATTCTATAAAATATGTTGTTAAAATTGAAATTTAACTTTAACGTTTAACTTATAAGGAGATAGATTATATATTGAAGTTTTAAAGCATGTTTGGAAAAAATTTATAAATCGGTTGAAATTATAAATAAATAGAAATTGGTGGTGTAGACGCGATAATATTGTTCGAGTATTCAAAAGTGAGTTGAATATTCATCAACATGAGCCAACATAAACTTAATTTTGTAGTGTCAATTTCAACTTTGAATTCAATTGGCACACCAAATAGTTCACATTGGGGGTTGGAACTCCCAATCACCATATAAGCATTAGCTTTGACACCGTGATTGTAAATTTCTCATCGATTCGGTCTTTTTTTTATGAGTATGCATGACATAAATGAAATTTCTTACATGATCGATAGTTTTTTCTATTTCTATTACTTAAAATTGAAATATACTACTCTGGTCGTAACTGAAGAACATTGAAAGAGATAAAACGGAAGTAGCCACATCGGTTACATAGGGAAATTATTTTCTTGAAAATAATAAATCTTCGCTAAATTCAACGCTGAATTTGTCCAATACTTTGTTCAAGGCATAAAATCCAAGAATCTGCACAATTTGGGATTTTCGTAATCAAATCGAAGTCCCTGTAAATTCCACTTTTGAAGAAAGTTATGCAGAAAATCCACTACTTCCTCTTCACCATTTTCATTTTCTTCTTGACCTCGAGAACAGCTATGGCCGCCGATTCATCATCATCTGAAGCTAAAGTTCACATAGTATACACTGAGAGGCCCGAAGGACAAGAGCCTGAAGCCTATCATATCAAGACCCTTTCATCTGTTCTTGGCAGGTTTGATTTCCCCCCTTTTGTTTTGTATTGTTTTTCTTTTTTCTTTGTATTTAATTTATACCTTTAAATTTAGAGATGATCTTCTCACGAACTGGGTTAAAATATTTAGAATGATCTAGCCGCGAACCGGGTTTATCCTATACCGAAGTGGGTTTGAATTTATAGAACGATCCCATCACGCTCTGTGTTTTAATGTGTAGAATGATTCTGTCACGAACTGGGTTTAGATTAATAGAATGAACATATAACGAGCTTTATTTTAAATATTTAGAATGATCATATAAAAAACTGCGTTTGAATCTATAGAATGATCATATAAAGATCTGGGTTTAAATTTATGGAGTGATCATACCAAGAACTGAGTTTGAAAATATAGATGATCCTATCACTAACTGGGTTTAAATTAATAAAGTGATCCTATCACAATCTGGGTTTAAATATGTAGAGTAATTCTATTGTGAACTGGATTTTCGCTGTCCCGACAAATCACACAGCAGTATTCAATTGTCTCATGCTTGGTGTCAAAATTCACTAATCTTTTTCCCTGAATTGTGTGATGGAATTTGTGGCTGTATTTAAAGATGGGTATTGATGGATTTGTTTGAATTGTGATGGATTTGCTAAAAGTGAGGATGCTGCAAAAAAGGCTTTGATATACATTTACAAGCACGCTGCAAGTGGATTTTCTGCTAAGCTGACTCCTGATCAGGTGTCTCAGCTCTCGAGTAAGTTTTCTTGTTCTCCCTGAAACTGGAGAAGTTAGAGGCTTGTGTTTATTAGTTAACTTTTTAATCTTAGCCAAACATGCTCGTAGTTATAAAGTTTGTGTGCAGAGGGCGTTCGCCCAACGTGCAAGTGTTTGCTCTAAATTTAGTACTCAGTCCTTCCCAATGCATTTCAACACTGCCATTCTGGAACATCCAAGAAAAGGATCTCAACTTGAAACAACAGCATAAAACTAGTTTTGTCAAGATATAAGTTGGGAGTTCATAAATCAGTCCTCTGCTTAGTTGATACCAAGGAACATTAATATCTACATTCCATGGTGTCCATGCGTCACTGACCCATGTATATGAATATACCATAAAAATAGGGTTTGAAATGCATAAATCTTGATAACCTTATTGGTACATAGTATTAAGTTGTGAAGCCTTTTACTATAGCGACAGACGAGAACCTCGTCTCACATTGAGGTGAACTCCTGTAAATCTTGCTTCTTCTGTCTTTATTTCCTTACCGTTGCTCTTAGTGGTATAGAATTAGGGTTTCTAAAAGTTGAACAACTCCCATGCATATGCTTTGTTAAGGATTTTGGTTTTGTGGGGAGGAATTAGAGAATATTATGATTTCTATCCGAGTTTGAGTCCTACAAAAGTAAATTTAAAATTTATTTTGCTCTTGCAAAATGTAGTTGAAAGCAAATGATCTAAAGATTATCTCTTAGACTCGGTGTCATTCTTCGTCTAAGTCAAGAACTTCAATAGGAGTTAATTTCCACTTTGTGAATATTAAACACGTGGTTAAGTTGTGTTATTTATTTGTAAGTTAAGAGCATATATGGAATTAACTCTTGTCATTATTGTCAAAAAAAGGTATTCATATTGATATTTGGTTCTACTTGCGCACGAGTTCAACTTTTTTGTAGCCATGAACCCTCTCGGCATTTGTTTCTTGAGTATCTATTTTGAATTTTGTTCATTTTCATCAATTTACTATTATCCAGAAAATTGATTAGTTAATATTGTGACAGAACAACCTGGAGTTCTTCAAATCGTTCCCAGCCAAACACTCCATTTGCAATCCGGTCAACCAGGGAGCGTGCATGTGTGAAGAGTTAGCGGTCATATTATGTACTAAATAACAAGAAAAAAATAAATAGACCCTTTCGAATAAAATCTTGTTTGTTCTTGTTTAGGTGTAAGTGAAATCTTTATTTGGCGATGATTAAAATCAGATTTTTTAGTAGATTTTAATAAACATTGATGAAATGTATGGTTGAAAAGTTATGACTTCCATGAAATATATGGTTGGAATTAATTGTTGACTCTGAGTTAAATTAAATCTTTTCAATGGCCTTTTTGTTTACATTCGAGAATTGAAAGTTGGACTATCTCGCTTGCAGGTGGTATAGAAATATTAAAGGTCAAAAAAACAATTAAAATCCTATCTATGTCCATGTTTGGTAAAGCCGTAAAGTTTAAATTATGAAGCCAATATGCTTCGATCTCTATTCAATATGATATTTCAATGAAAAAAAAGGTTGTGCAATGGATACGATAAAAATTTCGAGTAGTTTTAAGATTTCAGGGTAAGAGAAATATCGGAAATTCTTCAATTCTTATGTAATTTGGATTGGAGGACCGATGTTACATAAAACTATTATAATTTATTTAAATTCCTGCTTGACACACATTCTTTAAAATAGATTCTTTCAAAATTCATATTCAATTATACATTTTTCAATAAAATAATATTTTTTATCCTATCAATAACTTTTCGATACTTTTTAATCACATATTTTCTATCATATCACTATTTAAAATACATATCTTCTCAATAATATTCATCAAACACACCATAAATGTCACGTTTGCTATAGAAAAGGATCTCATTGCAGGCTCAATTAGTGTTGGAATGAATATGTATGAATTGATCATCGATGTTTGTCCGAACAAATAATGCTTCAATCATCGAGGTTGAGGTTTACATGAACACAGGAGTGTGTAGAGCTTTAAACCTGACTAGAAATATGATTAGAGCCTCGGATACACTGGGACTTGAACGACATTAGTCTTTGTGCAAATTTTGACATATCAATCTTGATGCTAGTGCACTGCGCCTTAACATGAAAAACATAGTAGTTGGACACATGTCACAGTCTTGATGCTAGTGCATTGCACTTTAACGTGAAAAACATAGTATTTGGACACATGTTACGTAAACACAAAATCAATGAGTTTTGAAAATGAAAATTTAATCATGAATTCTCACAGTGATGAAAATATATAAGCTGTAAAAATGACTAAAATGAACTTATCAAACTCCTACAAATACAATAGGTCATTGCACGACTAAAAAATAGGATCTCTCACAAATACAAAATTGAATTCAAATACGAGAAATTCAAGAGGAAAAAACTCAGAAGAAAAAAGAGAAAAAAAACTATAATACAACTCTAAGAAATACAATTAGATTTTTATGGTCAATACCACCAATTATCACCGACGTCGACTTTAGTGTCACTTATACCCGTTGGACTTTGAACGGTTTCATTTACCTCATCAAAGTTTTAAACTTCTTTTAGCTATACCATTACGTTAAACTTCGGATCATAGGTGATGCTATCAAAAATCTCACGTGTTGAATTCTGAACTTGACGATTGAGAATGTACACGAACGTGATCTTCCTGTACCTAAAACAAAGGAGTCGTTGTGTGTCCTCATCGTTCATCCGATGCTTAAATCAGAGAAAGAATGAGAAAAAGCTTAAGTGTTGAAAATTGAATGTAAAATGTACCTGAATAATGATCCAATATTTCATATTTGTAGAGATAGGTAGTGCATTCTTAGCAGAACTTGATATCTTTATTTTTAGGAATTCTAATTGGGATAAGTGTTTGACCAATCATAAGTCTGATTGTACATTAACTGTAATATTTTCCCAGATAGACTCCTTCTGGACTTAGGACTCTCGAATTGAAGTATCTGGATAGGGTTAGAGTTCTTAAGATGTGGGGACTATCCATGCTTGAGCATTTTAGAATTAGGCTAAGGAAAAAACCCGAGGACTCACCCTCCAGGATACTCTGAGATAATTGTCATAGGCACTCCCCGAAAGTCCTCGAGCACATTAGTCTCCATAATTGTGAAAAACAAGTCCGGGGAATCCTCGTGCTCGAGGTGTTCCTTTTGTGACCACATCAGAGGCCCCCGTGCATCCATCCCTATAGCTCGAGGTGTTCCTTTGGGGATGGATGCACAAAGGTCAGGTGTTATGTCCTGGACTATGGGGCTGATCAAGTTACAAATAGGTTGAGATAAATTGAGGACGTAACATTCAGTGGTCATCGTATGCTTGATGTATATTTTTGAAAATGATGCGTGTGTGTTTGTCTCGATCATTTAATTGTTAATTAGCACGATGACTAATTTAGATTTAGGCTCGACGTTAGGTTCGAGCCTAAATGTTAATTAATTAATTAATTTTTGAAAAAGTTCTAAGCTCGACGTATGGTTTGAACCTAGTACTAAACAATCAATCTCTAGCACTCAGGTTATGATTGTATCAAAGTTTTAGGCCCAACGTTGAGTTCGAATCCAATGGGAAATAATTAATCCTATGGCGGGTATTTTAGTGAAGTTTCAGGCTCGACCTTCAGTCCAAGCCTAATACAAAGTAATCACTCTTGAGGGTCATCTCAAGGACTTCTGAATTCGGGGTTTCATTTTAGATTGGTCATCCTAGAGATAAGACTTTAGGGAGCCTGCTCGTAACATGTCTTTTAAGGTGCATGCTCGTAGCATGTCTTGGAAGTGTCTACTCGTGACAGATCTTTAAGGTGCATGCTCATGGCATGTCTTGGATGTGTCTGCTCGTGACGTGTCTTTAAGTTGCCTACTAATGATAGGTATTGGAGATGCCTGCTCGTGACAGGCTTTTAAGATGCATGGTCGTGGCATGTCTTGGAGACGTCTGCTCGTGACTGGTCTTTAAGGTGCATGCTCGTGGTATGTCTTTGATGTGCCTGCTCACTCATGACATGTCTTGGAGATGCCTGCTTGTGACGGGTCTTTAAGATACAGTGACTGGTCTTTAAGGTGCATACTCGTGGTATGTCTTTGATGTGCCTGCTCACTCGTGACATGTCTTGGATATGCTTGTTCATGACAGGTCTTCAAGATGCATGCTCGTGGCATGTATTGGAGATGCCTGCTCATGACGGGTCTTTAAGGTGCTTGCTCGTGACATGTCTTGGATGTGCTTGCTCGTGACATGCCTTAAAGTTTCATACTCGTGACAGTTGGAGATGTATGCTCTTGACGGGTCTTTAAGGTGCATGTTCGTGGCATGTCTTGGATGTGCCTGCTCATGACAGCCTTTTATGTTGCCTGTTCATGACATGTCTTGGAGATGTCTGCTCGTGGGTAAGGCTTTAGCTTTTGATAATAAGAAATCCATGAGTTAAGATTCGCCTTCAACAATTAGGATGATCGTGGAGCCTTTGAGCAAGAAAAATATAGTAGATGATTGGTTCGGTCATTTTTAACATAGTAGCAAGTGGCAACCATGGGTTTTTGCCTGTTCTGAGATCAATGGTACTATTCCCACATCCTGAAAATAACCAAAAAAGCAGGGCGTGTAGCCTCGAGATGCATACGCCATCGGGGCACGATTCCTACAACGCCTTTATTGGTCGAATTTGGGTGCACCAAAGCCACCCCTAGGGGTTTTCATGGTCACTAAATTCAATGTTGGGGGAGTCGAAGAATGGGTCCCAGCCAAACAACTTGCATTTTGAAATTCAATTGGCATTCAGTCTGAACTTGAGGTGTGAAGAAATTGATTAATTAAATGCTGGATTGATTCAATTGGCGACGTACCCATGGACGGTTGGACCTGAATTGGTATTTTCCCAGTTGAATTTGGGTATTGGAGCATATGGGACCCTTCAATTGTTTGACAAAAACCATCACTTCGTGGGCGAACATATTCAGATTGTTGAAAAGAATTTAATTCAACTAGCTGAGTAATTGATCCAAATATTTGTTGACCCATCATTATTTGACCCCCAATTGCATGTTGTATGGTTGAATTCATTGGTTGAAAAACAATTTGACCGCCAATTACTATTGACAGAACCATCCCAATCCTGCCATTTGTGGTCGAATTTGAAGGCAATTGAGCAACTAATTGAATCAATTAATTGTGTACCCATTTTCGTCTGAATGGGGATTTGATTTTCCCCAAACTGAGTTTGTGGATTGAACTATGTGGGAGCCGTCATTTGAATAGGAGGTGATTACCCGTGTTTGCTTGCTATCTGGGCAATAAGTCCCAAAAGATTCTTTAATTTTTAGGCCATGATTTGTTGAAATCTCTTCATCTGAATGTGTTCCTGGGTTGTACGAACCAATCGGTGGGTGTTGGGGTGTCGCCGGAAGTAGTGTTGCTGCCATTTTTTTTTTTTTTGCGAATTGATGGTTTCGGACGATGATTACGGTCAACTCTGGTGGCGTTGGGGGTAGGATATTGGGTGGTATGTGTACGGAGTAGTGAGGGCTATCCGGTGGTATGGAGGTCCAACGATTTGGGTAGTGGTTGGCCGACATTCTTATTTTCACGATAGTTGCTAATGGAGGCTCCAATCTACTTTAGCTATCTCAACAAACACAGTTGCCTCAAAATTAGCTACCAGAAATTGTATATGCTGCGAATCACCCATTCTGTCTGGAACTATAAAATAATCAGCAATGGTTGAACATGCTTTTTGAATTTGTTGACTAAGGCAGAAAGGAAATCGAGTCGAAAACCATCAAGAGGCTATTTTTTGTCCTCAAAACTTTCTTACAATTACTACTATTTGTTGTCGGTTTCTTTTGGATTTGCAAAAGCACGAAAAGCCATCTAGAAAACCCTTTGGAGTGGACAAAATATTCTTGACTCCAGTTGCAGCATCCATTCGTATGGCTGATTCCTTCAATCTTTTCTCTTTACTAAATGTTTCTTCCTTTTCTATTCGAGCATGAGAAGTTGCTCAAGTATACAAATTTGCTCCAACTAACAGTTTGTTTTGTTTTACAGAGTCACTTCTCTAGATCTTTATATTTTCTTCAAAAATTTCATGCAATCTTCTTCCTTTCTCTCGGGAATATTTTGGTCGGCTTTTTCTCACGTGTTTTCTTCATGTTCAATTAATTGTTTCCCACAAATGGTGCCAATGATGCTATCAAAAATCGTACTTGTTGAATTTCGAGCTTAACGATTGAGAATGTACACGAACGTGATCTTCCGATATCTGAAACAAAGGCGTCGAGGTACGTCTCGTCACCCCTTCGATGCTTAAGTCGAAGAGAGAATGAGAAAAAGCTTGAGTGCTGAAAATTGAATGTAAAACATACCTGAGTAATGATATAATATTTCATATTTATAGAGACAGGTGTGCATTCCTAACGGGATTTAGTATCTTTATTTTTAGGAATTCTAAATGGGATAAGTGTTTGACCACAGTCATAAGTGTGATCGTACATTAACTGTAATATTTTTGAAGATAGACTCTTTCTAGACCTAGGACTCTTGAATTGAAGTATTTGGATAGGATAAGAGTTCTTAAGAGGTGGTGACTATCCATGCTTGAGCATTTTAGAATTAGGTTAAGGAAAAAACCCGAAGACTCACCCTCAAGGATACTCTTGAGATAATTGTCATAGGCACTCCCCGAAAGTCCTCGAGTATCCTCGAGGACTATTTGATGCTCGAGCACATTGGTCTCCGATACTCGAGGACTATTTGATGCTCGAGCACATTGGTCTCCATAATTGTGAAAAACAAGTCCGGGAAATCCTCGTGCTTGAGGTGTTCCTTTCGTGACCACATCTATAAGAGATTATTACACGGTTTGAATTTATACCCTTTTGTAACGTTCTCATACTCTTATAGCTTTATATATATTTTACTTACTTTGAATTTGTTTGCTTTTTATTTATTTATTCAGAACATAAGACGTCATTTTACTAAAACAATGTAATATACAATTTTTTTTATTTAGAATAAAAAGTGGTAGTGAACAATTTTAATTTCTTTTAAATAAATGGCTGATTAATTTATTGTCATCGCTCAAAACGGGTTTCATAGCTTGGTATATCTTAACGGCTCTCCAGCGTACAATGTCGAGGGTACACCCGTCATTTTACTTTTAACATATAGGATAGGCTCCCCAATACATTCAAGAAACCCATAGAAACACACCCACTCCCTCTACAATGGCGAGCCTTTCTCTCTGTTCTTCTCTCTCTACAACATCAACGCTATCTCAGAACCATAAATTCGCCGTTCGAGCCTTCAAAACTAATCTCAATTTTCTCTCGAGCTCTATTTCTTCCATCAGACTCGCCTCACCGAAACAGCCATTTTTTGTTCCCAAAATTTCCCAAACAGAGGCCCCATCTACTTTGGCTGAGTCTGGAATTGAGCCCACAACTGAAATTCAGCCTACTGTTGAAATTGCAGAAGCAGAGCCTAAACGTGAAGAAGTCTTTGCAGTTGTCATGGTGAGTACTGAGTAGTTTTATCAACATATGTATATGTATGCTACATTTGGAAATTTCAATATTCAGGGATAAATGTTCGTGTATGTGATATATGGCATTTGTGTTGTTCATGTGTATTTGGAGTGAGCTGATAATAAGATGGCTTCATTTGATAGATTTTTTATTTATTTTTTTCTTTGGTTAAAAATAAGTAATTTTATGATAATAAGATAATAGATATGAAATTCCATGTACCATAAATAAATATAGTATGACCTTAAAGTTAAACTATTGTGATTATAATATTTATTATTCTTTGAATGGCTTTTGCTTGATAAATGCTAGTACTGTTATCTCTTTTGAGTTTACTTAGTTTCAAATTAATTTTGAGTAATCTGTTGGACATAATTTCCGTGGTGCTATATCCTTGCTAGGCATTTGTTTCTGTCCGTACAGAACATCAATGTACTGTTGAAGTTATTACCAAAGTTTTTAAGGTCGGAATATAATTTTGAGATGTTCATATTGAGTTCTAAAGTTGACCTGTTATCTTGTTTCTTTTTTTTTTATCTTACAGGTTGGATCTCGACAATATATTGTTTTCCCAGGACGTTTTATATATACTCAGAGGCTTAAAGATGCAAATGTGAACGACAAAGTAAGCCTGAGCGATGAAAGATCTTAGATTTTAATATAATTTATCCATTGTCTTGCCTGCCTTTATATATTATTCTTGTTTCTTCATTTACATTTTGTCCTATTGGTGTTTCAAGTAAGTTCTATTTAAATCTATCTGACTGAATTTGCAATCTTAAACCACTGTTGTTTTGTGTTTTGTTCTATTGTTTCCTAATATCTTTATTTAGTTTTTGGGAGGTCATTTTGATTTTGAGAATTTAAATTGGATCGTAAGAATTTGAAAAGATTCAAATTAACAACCTTATCATCTAAATTTCCACGCGGGTGTAGATAAATAATCTAGAAGTTTTAAATTAAAATGCAGGACGCTATGGTTAGACCAACAATGGAGAATGGATTAAAGACATGCAGATTGGCCTATGAGTTGAGAATTGTTAGTACCACAATAAGCTGATTATCAGGGATAAGTTTGTCCAAGTTGCGAACAACTAAAATCAGATTTGAATTTCCTAGAAGCGAAGCCAGATCTCCAGTTTTGGTGGGAAGTGGGAGCAGAAGACATGAACAATTATCTGAATAGTGAATTCTAATGCTGATTCCTTTTTGTGATGCTAAATAAACAAATAATCAAAAAACGAAAATACCCCTTTACTGTACTATCCTCTTTCTCTATGCTAAACACCACTGCTTCCCTTGAAACCAACCACAAACAGTACTGAATTCAGTCCTCATTTGAGATCACCTTAGAATGTGCCAATTAGTACAGGAAACCTACATCCTGCATCTCCAATTGGACTAAATTGTGCTTTATGTGTGTGTGTTGCCCATAATGTTTCAAACTGGATGGTGAGATGGCTGCTGTGGTGGTGGAACAATAGAGATGTTAATGGTGATTTTTTATGCTGTGAAGTTGAACTGTGGTGGTACTTTTAGTACATGTTTGGTAGGAATGATTAGATATCCTCAATGGTATTAAAGAAGAAAACGAAGTTAAAATCTTTTCCATTATACTATCAATTTGTGTTCAATACTGTGTCTATAGACTTGCACGTAGTGATGCAGATGTATCATGGATGATAGTATGAAATTTATGGTCGAACTGGGGAGTTTGCATTTTGATATGGTTGAAGCAGCAGTGATGGCAGCCTGTAAAGGTGGAGACTGGTGGCAGTCGCAGAGCTGATGGGATGCTGGTGGAAGATTGAATAGTCACCGAGTCATTAAAAGACTTTGGGAGTTTGATTATTAGGAAATTTGCGTATTTCATTGGATAATTGCCTTCTTTTTAATGAGCTGAAGTGGAGATGATTTGCAAGAAAATTACTTTTGGGGGAAGAGACAATTATCCAATTATCTTCTTGTTTTCTGTCAAGCTACATGTTTTAAGTGCCTCGATCTTAATCATGGTACCCCACCTTGTATGAATATATATATTTGAATCTGATCTTTGCTCAAAATCTTAATCATGACAATCTTTGATAGCTTCTTAAGCTTTCAGCATGAAGAGATTTTCATTTCTGTTGGCTCCAATATCCGAAATACCAGTTTTAGTTTTGTTATTACTGTGTCTATTGGCTGGCTAATTACCAACTTATTTTTCACATCATTTTCCATGCTGACACTGGAAATCTTCTGTATTTACCCCAAATTCAAGATCTATACTTCAACATAAAGATGCGAGTTACTGGATGTCAGTATAACCCTAGTAAACTGGCAAATATGAATGGTCGTTCTGGATTTTGGTTTCCTGTTGATTGGGAACAACAAATTTAGCTATCATATTCATTTTTATAGCTTCCCTTTACCCTCTGCCCATCCCATTCTTTATGAGACAAATATGTTGAAACATTTGCTTTATCAATAAAGTTCAAGTTAGAAAGCAAATATTATTAATTAAAAATTCACGAAAATCTATCAATAAATTAAATCACCGAGAATTCTTTAACAATGAACAAACAATTTAGATATTCATGAGTCAGAACAAGAAATATTGAAATATAAAAACTCTTGCACTTGCGTACCACATATTGCACTAGTGAGTTAATTGAAATGACGACTCCATTTGCGAAAGGAGAAATTCTTGTACTTGTTAATATCGGTAGAGTGCTGATGGCAGACTGGTAACTTCAAAAGATAATCTCCAATTTTTTTATTTTTTATTTTACGTGTTACGCGTATATAATGAAAAGTGTAGTGTGCCTTTTGTCAAAATGTGTAAAGATTCGACTAAGATATTACTTTTTGCAAGATAATAGAATTTAATGGTCTTTACGTAGCTGTCGTTTCCCATGAAATGGTGAAATATTAGGGAATATCACTACTATGCAGTTTGCACAATATTGCACGTACGACGAGATTGATTTGATAGAAATTGAATGATATATGTGTATTTTTGAACTGAGATACCAGCGTCAACATGTTTTTGTGGACAGATTACCTTGAATAAAGTATTACTGGTTGGAACAAAAACAAGCACTTACATTGGAAAACCAATTGTACCCAACGCAACAGTACATGCTGTTGTGGAAGAACAGGTATGATACAGTTCTGGGGGAGTGTCTCTTTGCTTAGAATTCATTTTTCTCGCTCTCTTGCATTAATTCATCACAACTTTTTCTTGTAGGCGTTGGATAAAAAGGTCATCGTCTTCAAGTACAAGAAGAAAAAGAACTACCGTAGAAACATTGGTCACAGACAGGTTCGTATGATTGAAATCTTATTCAGACAGTGAGGTCAAAGTTGATTTATCAATATAAAATTAATAGAAATTATAAGACAATCTATGTAACACTGATAAACTGGATGTTTAATAGAACATATTATTTACATAAATATTTTTGTGGTTTTATTCTGTCAGTTGTTTTTTATTCGTAAGCTATATCTTAAATTAATTAACACATTTTATTTTCCGACTTAATACAGCCAATTACACGTATAAGAATAACGAGCATCACGGGCTACCAAGATTCACCTGCTGTCACCCTTCCGTAGCGAATTCTAGCAGCAGATTTCTGAGTTTTAGGCTTGACATATCGTTGTATCATTCCTATTACTTTTTAGCTGGATTATTCGTAACTGTTATAATTCAAATGCGATGATTAGTTGTACCTTTGATTAATTAATATCTCATTTTTATTTACTTCCTCCTCTCTTTAATCTTCATGAGGTCAAATTCAGGTTATTTGACTATCTATTTTTTGAAAATTTTAATTGTTGTATATACTTTGGAAGCCTTTTGGCAGAAATTGACTCTTGAAATTGTAAATCCTTGTTTCATTTCCGTATCTGTATATCCGTGCTTCACCATTTCCTTCTTAACTTGGCCATCTTGTGGTTATTTGCATATGGAGTAAGTATAATCCATAAAGACAATGGTTATTTCGAATTAACTTTTGTTTGGCTCATGTTTATAAACATTCGAGTCACTTTTTATTAATTCATTTTGGGGAAGATTTACAAGTACTATTTTTACTTATTATTCATCACTCATTTTATCTATTTATAATTTACATCGTTTATAAACACTTTCCAAACATGCTCTTACTTTTTTTTATTTTTATAGAATCCTTAGAATTAATTAGTATAGACTGCCAATTACATGCCTTTGTAGTATCATTTTCCATGCTGACCTTTTAAACTTATATATGGGAAAGTAATTTGTGGGTGGGAGGGAGCTTTTTTTTGCCAAGATTAATCTTTTTTCATTATGGAATTTCAATAATTACCTAAAAAAACCAAAACTTGGAAAAATTATAGCCGTTAAGAAATGTTGTTCTTAATATAAATACCTTGTCCAAATCCACAAATTATAAAACCATAATCTTGTACTAGATTTTTCGTAAGATTTTTCGAAAATTCAAATACAAAATCATGGTTTCCACTCGATGTGCTGCTTGCAAGTATTTGAGAAGAAGATGCCCTTCAGATTGCATTTTCTCCCTTTATTTTCCTTCCAATAATCCTCAAAGATTTGCTTATGTTCATAAAATCTTTGGTGCTAGTAATATTGGAAAGATGCTCCAGGTAGCATATTCGTTTACATACTTGTGTGTGCGTGTTTATATATATTCTTCGGTCGAGCTTCGTTAAATTTATGTTTCTTTTCTATTTTGCTAATGTGTTGAAACAGGATTTGCCTGTGCATCGTCGGGCCGATGCGGCGGACTCCTTGTATTATGAAGCTCATTGCAGAATTAAAGATCCCATCTACGGATGTGTGGGGATCATAAATCTTCTACATCAAGAAATATACATTGTGCAAAGCCAAATAGCCAAAATTCAAGCTGAAATTGCCTTCATCAGCACTCATGAACAAAGTGATCAAACCCAATATCAGCAACTACAAATCGCACCAAATTTGGATCCCAATTTCTTGTCTGAACAAAAGGGTTTTTTCAATTCATTTGATGACTCTTTAACTTGGTTCTATTAGAAATGCTCCGTATGTTCTTAGTACATAATACTGGACAGTACAATAAATAAGAATTTACGTTCAATAAGCTTCATCACACAAGCCATTAATAGTTCAATAATTTGTCACAAATTTAAATCTTTGTTCTTAAATGTTTTGTAATTCAATTTAATACTTATTTTCATTTTTTTCGTTAGTGTTTATTATTCGAAAGAATTTCTTCCTATTGAAAATTACATCCTTAATTTTCTAATATATTGTATATTACTATAAATAATATTAATATACAGAAACAATGAATATATACATATCTAGAGTTAAAATGCAAATAACATAATAAAAAGGATTGCAACGCAACAAGCTTATTCAAAAGAAAATCCGCCTTCGCAAATGCACTGTCCTTTTCCCATGATAAGGAAAAAAAAAAAAACCGATTATTTATAAGTTTACAAAAAATAATTTGCACGATATATTGGAGAAATAATCTAATTGTATTTTAGTTAGTCCTTGTACGATATAATTAATCCTATTTTTGAGTAAGTGGGTTAACTACAAATGATAAATATAAAGAATTTAAATCTCCAATCCTATGTTCAATGCCCAATTTCCATGTATCAAACAAACTGCTAATTGAGTTGTAATGTAGATTAGATAGAAAAGTATAATACTAAGAAGGAAAATAGAATAAAATTGTTTATATTGTTTGCGGTTTAATACTACATATTTAACCTACATAGCATATAGAAACTTAAACATTGCATAGATAGACTTATGCAAATGATTCCAAATTAATTAGATATAAAAATTAGTATCACACAATAATGTGAATGTTAATCAATATCAAGACGATGTTTCTCACGGGACTAACTTTACATGAGGTTGTTCAAATAAACTAACGTCGTTATAATTACGACGACAACAAGAAACACAAAGGACAAACTTCCCCAGCACGAGCGGTGCACAAAATTTGATCCAGAAAGGATCTCAGAATAAACATATTCCTGAGATGGCTATGGTAATATTTGAATCAGATGCTATATTGCATTCAGTTTTTTGGTATTTGACTATAGAAATACAACCGGATTAATCCCTAGGGATGTTAATATATTGCATAATCAAACATGAAACACAAAATGTATGCATGTCTTGGACTTTGTAATGGATCATCACAAGCAAAGTTAGATTCTCCTTTGGCATTCTGTACAGGAACATGACCTTCAAGGTCCATTTCTAGCAGAGACCAACGTAAATGCACCAATAGCTCTATTCATATATTCGCTTCCTCTTCAATAGGGTTGGGAATAATAAGAGCAATCCAATAAGGAAAAGCACAGACAAGGTCTTAAAATCGTATAGGTCTTTGACTGACTTCAAATCTCCAAGAGCAAGCCCAGCCTGATGCAAGCAAAGGTCGCGGTGAAGATTATGTCAAGCATTACAGAGACAAAAAATATATCCCATATCAACTGCCCATTCTTGATGTATCATGGTATGTTCTCCATAAATATCCAGTTAAGCACGTGCAAATCAAGAGGAAGAAGACGTGAGCATGTATCTGGAATGCTTAGCCCGCGTTTGACAACCATACATAGTTATGTATAGCCCCTGTTTGGTACACATTAAAATTTTATAACCATTCTTCTACTCATTTTCAACCACGCATTTTTCAATAAAATAATATTTTTCATCATATCAATAACTTTTCCTTCTTTTTCAACCACAAATTCTCCTTCAATTTACTATTCCAGAATACATTCTTCCAAAATAATGTGGCTCAAACACACCTAGAGTGATTTTTAGGAGAACATGTAGTTAAAAAGTAGAGAAAAGTTTTGGGTTTAAGTGCAGCATATTTGTTGTGTGACTTTGTGGTTGAAAATGAGTACATAGAAAAAAGAGTTTGTAAAGTATAGTTGTCAAACGGGCTCAATGTTACAACTTAACCTAAACAACTTCATATCATTTGAGAGTACAAATTTGATCAACCAATCAACATAACCTAAAATATACCGAAAGAAACATGATCTTTTCATGGCACTGGAAAGTACCTCAAACAGGACGAAAGATATTATATAAGTCTAACCAAACAAGTCAATTGCTATTTTTGCACAGCAACTCATTGTTGTTCATTATTTTCTTCAACAGAAAACATGGCAATATCTGCAACACCAACCTAAAATTTTGGTGTTATGACTACTCCTTATTGGGTGAACCAACTAGAAAATTATGAATAATTGCATGTGTTGAACAACATCTATAAGCATGAATGGATTTAGTCTGAAACTGAGAAAAATAAGTAAATACAACACCTGGAAAAAAAAGGTCTTACCCTGACTGTAATAAAGGAGGATGGAATGAGACCTAGCACAGTAGCCAGAAAGAATATATGAAATGGTATATCCACAATTGGTGACGCTAAATTGATAAAAAGGTTAGGCAAAGTTGGAGTAACTCTCAAAAAGAGCATGTAATTAAGCAATTTCTCTCTGCGTTTTGCTATCTGAAACAACAAAATTTCACTCAGTAAGTGCTATAAACTGAAAGTTATAGAGTCAGACATGGCATATCTCAGCAGCTATATTGATGTAAATTGTAAAAAGAAGAAGTACCTCTGCCTGAAAATATTTCAATTTCTCAGGCCACAACCAGTTAACAATAGGCTTGCCAATAAACTTAGATAGGAAATAACAGGATGATGCACCAGCAGTGGCATTAAATACAACCAAAAACAGGCCTCTGATAACACCGAAAAGAGCTCCAGCAAGCAAGGACATGAAAATAGTCCCAGGAATCATAAATGTCTGCATGAATATGTATATTGAGCAGTAACCGAGAATGAACTTAGCTGGGTAATCTTTTGCAAATGTTGCAAGATGGTCCCTGCAGTTAATTAAAAGAATACTCAGAAATCGTAGGCTCATATTCACAAGAAGAAAATTTTAAAAACAACTCTTGGATCTAAAGAAAATGATGACTAGATTATCGACAATAGTTTAATCTAAAAACATTGAGGCACCTTTTTCTAGGATATGGCTAGTTGGGAAATAGCAGGACAACTAGTCAACTACTACCATTAATAGGTATCGGCAAGCTATTGTATGCACATTAGTGTTTGGCGGGTTGGCTGGGCAACAAAGAGCATACAAAAGGATTCACCGGTTTACAATGTCAGTGCCAAGGTGTAATCCTGAAGATTTGAAGAGCTGTTAAGCTAGAGTTTAATTTTAGTATATTGGAATACATTGACATCAGGATGGCAATATCTGATGGATGTTGGTCCATGAAGTAGGAGTAGCAGTAGCATTGTTAATAAATCAAATACTTGTTCTTCGAACATTAATTCGAGGTGAACTTTTTATTTCTTGTTTGATACGACAGATTTTGTAGATACAAGGATGAGAACAGAAAACAATTTTGTTTTCAGAATATGATTCAGTTTTTTCCACTTGATTGTGTGCCTCTACTACACATTTCTAGGAGTAATCACAACTCTAGCTCTCCGGATGGAGTTCATTCTCCAGCGAACATATCACCATAACCTAAATGCTACAAGGCAAATCTAATACTTCAGCTTTTAAAAAAATATCAAAGTAACCAGTATCCAAAGGTATGACGAATGTGACTTTCAAGCCAGCCCCTACAAAATTTCATTCAAAATATATTTACTGACATTCCACATTTGAACATCATATAAATGAGATCAACAACCACATTAAATTAGCAAAAGCACAAAATTGAACACTAAAAAATAACTAAAACGTACTTAAGCACACGAAGTTCAGACAGAGTGCGGGGCAGCCTGAGCTCCCCATATTCAGCTGCTGGCATGGTGAGGTAGATGCAGAACAACCCAGTCGAAAACACCAAGAACACACCCAAAGCGGCCGCAAACTCCCACCGTGATAGTGGGAACTTCTCCGGCTTGAACTTTTTCCCCGTGGGGGACTCTGCATTTTCCTCCTCCCTATTCAATTGACGGCCTCCCATCTCCACCACCACTAACCCCCGCTGTGCAGCCATTGATTAGGATGAGGATGAAAATTGTGACGTGAACAACGATCGCAAAATCTCGTTGATTTTAACCTTCACTGTAAAACAATTTTTTATTTAGGGTAGATTTATTGGTGATATAGATGTGAATTATGGGCATTAGATTCGGCCCAGAATTTTTGAAATAATTTTTTTTAAAAAATAAAAACGAGAATTTTTGAGGATTCATACGAGGGATTAAAAGGTGATAATTTAGCTGGGCATCATATAATGGAACACTGGGATTGATAAGCAATTAACTGAATGAAATTTGTTATCGAACCCTAAAGAGCGATTTTATAGACGAATTGGAAGAAAATTGGGGATCTCACTCAGTTAACGCTCCTCTCTGTGCACTCACATTTACAGATGAAATGTGACGCGAAAAAAAAAAAAAACTTAATTCAAACTAATACTTTGGGAGGTGTGATAAGTAATTTTTTGCCCAGCAGACTCATGCTATACCATCGTTTATATTTATGGATGAAATTTGACGAGAAAAATAAAAAAAAACCTTAATTCAAACGAATACTTTGGCAGGTGTGATAAACTACAAGTATATCATTTTTTATATTATCGTTTATATTGTGTTACGTGACAACACATCACTGTACAGTTTAAAAAATATTTTTTCGTCCACAATTTTTTAAAAACAAAAGAAATGTTAAAAATCATGTAAGGCATATATTGTATATCTAGCATTATTGATTTTTTGCTATTGGTAAAAACTAGTGGAAATCACTTTTTCCCACCTTTAGGGTAGGTCGAGGGCAAAGCAGTAAAGGATTGCAAATTAATAAATTAAGTGATTGAAATATTATGAAAAGTTAATAATTGTTGATTTGATGAGATTAAAATCTGAAATTTTTAATACATGACAAATAAGGACAAAGTCAGTTTTTCAGTTTAGCTAAAAAAATCATATTTATAATATTTTATTAAAAAGTTAATGAAATATATCATTAAGAATTAATAAAAAATTTGAATTTCATTAAAAAAATATATAAAAAATGGTAGGCTCATTGAGACGACATATGGGGCCGCCCACTCTTAGGGCTTTAGAAATGTGTTTCTTGTACCCCTTTTCTCCAGTCATATTTCTCTTATATTCTTGCAAGTAAACTTGAACGAAACGTATGCATTTTTTGCTATTTTTTCCCTTTATTTTCAATTATTGAAACCCTTAATTCCGTGGAGGTGAAGAACTATCTCTCACTTCTTGTAATTTTTCACGTATTAATATATGAGAGTGAGACCGTTGAACTTTCAATTATTATTAAGATAAGTAGATCAAAAGGCAATTATCTTACATAAATGGCCTTACGGAGAGAAAAGAACAAAAAAAGTAGACGGGATCAACATAGGCGTTCCCTTTGTCATTATGTCTGAACTACAAATTATTTAAGTACATTTAAAAACCTTTTTTTATTTGATTATAAATTTTTAAATAATTAAATGATTCTTACTCTAAATAAATATTTTAATTCTTGAAGGGGAAACATTATATGAGGCTTAGAAGATGTTCAAGCAGTGCCCGTTCTGTGATTTTGGGGGCTTAAGGCGAATTTCATAAATTAGACCCTCCAAAATTGTATTATGCATGCAAATATATGTGTATTATGGTACAAATTGTTAATTTGTTAACTTAAAACTTTACTATATATAAAGAAATGTATTATAGAGAAAGATCTCACTATTTTCAAAATACATTTTTCTAACTTTTTTTCAACCATACATTTAATAAAATAATATTATACGTAAACTCAAAAATTTTCCTTATTTTTTAACCACACATTTTTTTTATCAATTTACTATTTCAAAAATGCAATTTATGCAAAAAAATGGGGTTCGAACAAGCTCATACAAAAAAAATATTATTATAATCAAATAACAATGCAGACAATGTTCCAAACGATCAATTAAATACTATTCGCTTTGCGATTTTAGAGCCAAAAATATTAATCAAATTTGAATAATCCAATTGTTCAGTTATTTCTTTCTCAACTGGTAACATACATAATCCATTCAATCTTTCTTGTGACATTATTGATCGAAAATAAGTTTTGATCAATTTCAATTTGAAAAAGATTTCTTTCCGCATATGCTACTGTAATCGGTATGGTTAACAAAATTTAGTAAGCAATATAAACATTTGGGAAACAATCATTCATGGTCTTCAAATATTGTAGCAATTGCTTCACTTGATATATAACACTTCAAGACCAGTAATTTCGAATATAAATCGTCTCCATTAATATATGAACGTCCATTATATTTCAGATATTTCTCAAGATTTATACATGACTTCAACAAATTGGGAAAAATTGCACGTCTTAAACTCTCCGCATAAAATAAAAATCCAAATGTCTTTTCATATTGTTTAAATTATTCAAATAGAGTCTTTAGAAAATATAGAACTAGATCAATTATAAAAAGAAAGTATTCAACTCTAAAAGATTCCTCGGCCGATTGCTGTACCTTATCACTCTTTAGTCAAACCGCTTCTTTCTTCGAGTTACGCATTTTTCTCGAAATATAGCTACAATTCCCATTTCATTTGCCTTTCTCTTCACTTCATCCATGACAATAACAAATCAAATTTCTCTATAATTTTCGAAAAATGAAACAAATCCTTGTAAGATGTTGATAGCACCATCAGTATCCATGTTTTCAGTTGGAAGAAATTTACTAATACTATTGACTGCATGCAACAACTTGTACCAGATTACCATGTCAAGCAAGAACTCAAAATTCTGAAGGTCATATGTTGCTAAAAACTCGACCTCACTCTTTGTTTTAGGATTTTCGTTAATTTCTGTCAAGTCAAGTAAAATGTCTCTTATTTATACAATTTGCTTAATTATAGGTTTCACACTTTCAACATGACCTTCCCTACGTATTTGTGACAATGGCTTCACTGTCAAACTTTGTACATTATATTTGAAATTTTTTCATGCTTGGTAGAAAAGAAAAACAATGTGTAGATTCGTTGTGTCACTCCAAAGAAGAATACAACTTTAGGACAACAATTCATGATATCACAAAATGCCATATTAAGACTATGAGCTCCACATGGAGTATATAAAGCACTGGAATTCATTTCAAGTAATCTACTTTGTACACCTTTGTGCCTTCAACTCATGTTAGATATGTTCTCATACCCTTGCCCTTTAATATCTTAATAGGCCGTTGTTCTCAACATGAAACATCTCATCATCTACTCAAAATATCAATGTATTTTGGCGAGTTTTTTCACAATAACGATTATCCTTGTTGACACCTGTCTCCAATGTTCTCCTTCTATATCGATCACTAATTGCACTCTTTTGTCAATTGTATTTTTTGTTCGAAACTTATTTTCCA